>BRDA01011074.1:0-30459 GCA_036984385.1 Crenuchus spilurus | reverse complement strand
AAATATTGACATTTGCCATCTCCACATCATTGCATTCAGTTTTTATTCACAATTTGTTTAGTGTCCCAACTTTTTTGGAATCCGGTTTGTAGGTATTAGTGATGGTTTAGTTCTAACAGTGTCTGAACTGAAGAGTTACTTGAACTCTAACCTGTCTGTACTAGCTGAGATAATTCTCTTAATGGATACAAAGCACTGTTTGTACATCACTCTGGATAAGAGCATCTGCCTAATGCTGTAAATGTAAAAAACAAGATTTTTGTGAGACACTGAAAAAGATACCCTCCAAAAAACCCTAGATAAATAAATGCTAAAAACTATAATTGTATGTTATTGTTCATTTTACACGTTACAGATTAGTTACAGTAATATACAGTTACAGTAATGATTACTTTTTCCTGTAACAAAGTAATTACAGTCTAGATTGAAATACATTAATTACTCTGTGATCTGTGAATATGAGCAGCGGCAGTGCAGGAAAATTCAACTTTCCACCACTGTAAACACTGAAACTAATGGATAAGAGCAAACCGAAACAAGTCAGACTAGATTTTCTTTCAAAAACAGCTCTATTTACATTTTCTTTATATTTGTTCTGTTACAAGTTTGTCCACTCAAATGCCTTGGGGCAGTTATTTGAGATATACAAGACCTATATATGTAAAGCCACAGAAACACTTTTGTAGTGTTTGGGTCCTGTAACATAGTGGAACTTGTTTATTTCTATGCTGATGTCACTAATACACACGTGTATAAATCCACAAGTGAGCGTTTTCCCTACAGATACCTTTACAAGCCAGATATTTTACAGGAGTGTTGGACTTTCTCTGTTCAATTCCCATCCCCATTCATTTTCAACCACTGACCAGTCTTCTTATATTATAATATCATGAAGTGAAACCTGTCACAGCTCTCGGTCTGTTTTTGTTTACGTCTTCCATGTGCTGTCGTGTCTCTGCTCCGTTCCTGGCCCCCATCATGTTTTGTGAATATCTGCACCTGTCTCGTTATTCCACAGCCATGGTTCCCCATATCAGGTCTGATTATGTTTTTTAAATGTTCAATCATGTGCCACAGTCCTCGTCATTCATTATATGTCTTCATTGATTGTCTCTATGGTCATGGTATATTGTCTTTATTAGTTCATGTGCTTTTCCACACCCAAGTCACGGTTATTATAAGAGTTTTGTTTGTAAATAAAGATATTTGTCATACCCTGTATCCACTTCAACACCACTGGATTTTGCTTTTGAGATTATTATTCTGTCTAGTTTCTTTGTTTGGTTTGGTTTGGTTTGATTTAATTTGGTTTGTTTGTTTGTTTGTTTGTTTGGTTGGTTGGTTGGTAAAACTTTATTGATCCTAAAGGAAATTGCTGTGTTACAATAGGAAGACATAAGTTTCATATACACTGTTTTCAATGTAGTGTAATGAAGGAAGAACAGGAAGTAATAAGTAAAGTAATCCCATTACAATTTCAGATAAGTAACTTGTATGGATTACTTTTTTAAGTATCATCATTAACACTGCTCATTATTCAAATATAAAGTATTATTTTGGCAGATTTCTCTCTGATATTTAACTTAAGAGTAACTCAAAGTCCTTGATTGTACATTTGAGATCAAATCTCCACAAAAATTATGTGAAATCTGCCTTGTAAAACTAAACCAGCACACAGCATCTTCACTTTTACTGATCACTTCTGCTTCATAAGTTGTACATTTGTGACTTGTGATTTTTCTCATGCCATGCACAATGCAGGCTACATCACTGAAGATCCTCAGTTTCAGTTTGAATGCAGAAATACATGTATATATATGCTGAAACAAAATATAAATTTCAGAGTTTTTACATTTATTTTTACATTATTTAAAAGGTAATTTGTAGATTATCTACCTGAAGTGAGACCCTTCTTCTATATGTCACTGCTGTATAAGAGGTACCTAACTGGCATGTAATTAGTTCTCTAATATATACCATACATGCACACACTCATCAACTGTACTGTACATGTACTGAAAACAGGAAACTAACCTGCCAACTGGCCTCAATAAGATGCTGATTGACTTCATCCAGAAACAATGTAATTCCCTGAGCTGTGTGTGTGTGTGTGTGTGTGTGTGTCTGACCTCAGTCTCTCACAGACCATGCATCTCTCTCATGAGTAAAAGGCTCTTATGCTCTCTCACAGGATGAGTTAAGGTCTTTATGTTTGCATCCTGACAGAGCCCTACCCTCCACTATCTCACTCAAATATCACATTTCTCTCAACTGTTCTGGACTCTTCCATATTTGGAGTGCTGCTCTGTTCCCTGAAGGTCACTCCAAACTCTTCTGGCCAATCCGACACCAGTCGTGCAGCTCTCCAGCCAATCCTGCTCCTCACTCACTCCTTTTAAGGACTGCCCGCCCTTTTGTCCTTTACACACACTCTCTCTCTCTCTCTCTCTCTTTCTCTCTCTCTCTCTCTCTCTCATCCTTTCTTCTTATTTCCTTTAGGACACTTTGTTTGTTCCCATTTGTTAGTCATATAAACAGCTCTAGTCGGTTTATTTCAGAGCTCTGGCTGTTATATAACTCCTGTTAACTCTGTTATCTCAAAACAGGCTTCTCTGTATGTAAACACTATATATGCACTTCAGCTCAAATGTACATGACAAACTATTACACCAACTATAAGACCGATATGTAAGGTATGGAGGTCTGAGAATGAAGGACTGAAGTGTGGGGCAGCAGACAGATCTTTACACTTTATTGGGTAATTTTAACCCCTTAAATGCCTTCTGACTCCAGTTCCTCACTCCTAGGACAATTATACTCCAAAAATAAAGACTTTCTCAGATTTTTGCTTAAAAATGCATCCACGAACCTTTCTTAGTTTTTTTGTAAACCAGTAAATCCTGTTTTTGATACAAAGGGTTAAAGAAAGATGCCAGTCTGTCTTAGACTACAAGGTTCCTACAAGAATTTAAATTGTAACAAAGCAGCACTCATAGTTTTTTGGCTTACTTCCCATATAATTTTGGAAAAATAAGCGTTATCATAAAATAACATTCATTCACATACTATTTCCCATTCCACCTTAAATTATGTAACAGTAACTTTCAAGCATCTACTAATTTCCCATTCCACCTTAATGTAAAGGGATGTGATTTAATGAAAGTAACTTTGAACCAAGAAATTCATTAAAGCACCAGAATTAATGTACAACTACTGTACAGTATTCTAAATCCCCCATAAACAGTTTATAATACAATGTGAGAAAACCTGACCTGAATGCAGCTCATTCAGACAGTCGTCCAGGGAACCACTTCTTCTGTAAGACTAATTTGGACCTGATGTAACACTGGTTTATTTTATTGTGTACACACTTTAAACACTGTTGTGTAACTGTGTTAACAACAGCACGTTTCTCCTGAGTACATGCCTCCCCAACACACCTCTATTCTCTCCCCGGCTCATTCTAGCCCTTCAACCACACGCAACGCCTCTACAAGAAAGTGATTGTTAATACACCATTAACTGCTTTACAAGCTGCACCTCATAAAAGCAACTGCACTGCTGTGGTGAACGCGCTGAGTCACAGCAGAGGTATGTGTCCAGTCCTGACCACAACACTATAGCTTTGCATTCACCAACAACAGTATAGTCTCATAGCTGGTGGCTCACTCGACCAGCTAAAAAGCATTATACTGTAGATACTCCTATTTATGTGAAGTTCATGCCAAATTGTTTAATTTCTAAAACTGTTTTGTAAGGAAGTCTTTAAAGATCTCCTAATTTATAGTTTGTGCGGTTTATTTTTCACCTTTTTGCACAAAACTGAAGTCACATGTCCAGATCCACCTTAAATGATAGAAAAGTAAGATTCATTCACATACTAATTTCCCTTTCCATCTTAAGTGGTGTAGCAATAACTTTCATTCACCAACTAATTTCTTGTTCCACTTTAAACAATGTAACAGCAACATTAATTTAGCTTCTAATTTTCCATTCCACCTTAAATGATGTAAGAGTAACATTAATTCACCTACTAATTTCCCATTCCACCTTAAATGATGTAACAGTAGCATTCATTTACCTATTACCTTCCAATTCCACCTTAAATGGTGTAACAGTACTTACTATTCATTCACCAAATAACTTCCAATTCCACCTTAAATGATGTAACGGTGTTAAGCAGATGCTCTTATTGAGAGTGACTTCCAAAAGTTAATTAATGAATGTTACACTTACAGTATATAGCGCCTTACTAATACCCAAGCTTTACAATCAACACACTCCATTTACACACTTAGAACTCAACCACACACACCAACAAGAAGCGGCTGCCAATCACGAACAGTGCCTCAACAAGAAGGACTGCATTGGGCACTAGGGGGATCACCCAGGAGTGGCAAAGCATATCTGGGCAAAAACAGACATTCTTATACACACCAGATTCATTTATAGTAGCCAATTCACCTGATCTCCATGTCTTTAAACCCACACAGACACAAGGAGAACATGGAAACTTCACCCTGATGGAGACTTGAACCTATGACCTCAGCGCAGAGAGGTGAACGTACTAACCACCAAGCCAAAGTGCTTTGCTGTTTACTCAGAAGAGTTAGCCAGTTTGTATAGACTAGTCTCCAGAATATCCTTCAAAATGTAGATGCTGCCAAAAGTCAGTTTTGGTGCCTACATACACAGTACTCATGATGCTGCCTGAGTGTCAATCATGAGCCTTTATTAAGTGTATGTGAAGTTAACTTCAGTTTTATACTTTCAGCTGATTTTAAAGAGTTTCGGTAGAAAAATTTTCAACTTCTGTGTATACAGGGATGGGCAACTGTAACCCTGGAGGGCTGGTGTCCACGAGAGTTTAGTGACTTTGCTGCTTTGACACTATAATTGAAGCTGTAATTACCTGCTGAGTTGCGTCAGCTGTGTTTGATCAGATAGATCACCAAATTGTGCAGGAATTGTGCCCTCTAGGACTGGAGTTGTACACCCTTAGTGGCTATTGTGTAGTACTCTGTGTGTGTATGACTTGCATCAGCATGTGGTTTTAATACTGACGTGGTTATAATCAGGTTTAAAACGACTGAATGTAGTTTTATGGTGCCATTTATCTTTTATGCATAAGTGGTTGGAAGTCAAATCCCAAAATAATCAATTCATAAACTCTGACTCATGTATCACTAATTGGAGAAATTGTGATGATGACAGAGCTCAATTCTCATTGGCTAGAATATCCGTGGAACCTATGGACAGAGGGGGTGTAATGAGCAGGTATAGATACTCAAACCAACTGGTCAGGGATACTTAGGAAGGCTGAGAATGGAGGCTGTGATGCTTAAACCTTTTGGTATTTTAAACAGTGCTCATTACAGGCATATCATAAAGACCCCCCAATGAACTGTAATAACTGGAAACAGGTCACCTTTGAAGAATGTTGAGTCCACTTTTATTACATGGTCCTTTTTAAAGACTATGTATCAATGTAATAGGTGGATTATGTTGTGACTAATGTTATCCATCATGAGAGCCCTTAAATGCTACAAAGCATTATAGGACCCTTAACTACTGTCACACTAAGCAAATCATTCCAACTTTGGCCCTTAAAACTGACCACAACTCAAAACAAACTGAGACAATGACCATTCCTATAATAACAACCATGACCACTACACCACCAAACAGCCCCACTTTGTAAGTTAAAGATATAATGAGTGTCAAACATTAATCTGCTTAACTCTAACATTCTTACCAAGAATACAAGAAAATGGCACTTTATTTAAAAATCAGAACATATGCTACAAATACAAAAGTGTGTAAAGCTAATTTTGTTCTCTTTTGAAGACACCACTCACATCTCTGTGGTTTAATGGTTTTTCTGCATTTGATCCAGTTTATTCCAAGTGGTATGTCTGTAAAGCTGCCGATTTGCATTCAGACAAGAAAATGTTGCATTTCTGACCTCTACTGGATGTTTTTTAGCCAAACATACCTCTACCAATTGGTAGAGATGGCACAATCACAGTATGTTAAGATGGCGCTGCACAAGGATGATCAGGCTATAAATACCTGCTGGGTTTGTGATGGGATTCGTAGATTGAGAAGAGATGAATGTAGTGAATGTCTCGTTCACAAAGCAGATGTTAATGAAAAAGCAGTGATTGTATTTGGGTGTTAAAGGTCAGTGTGAAGGAAGTAGCTGAACTTGACTATTGACGTGAGTATCTCCCAACACGTAGAAATAGAGACAGTTCAGGTTCACTATAACTAGTGTAAACAAGCAAAAAAACGTGGTCAAGCAGGCAGAGGTCAAAAACAGGCATCCAAACAACAATATCCAAATAACAATAACAATATAAGGGTGTAGACAGAGTCAAGGTCAAATACGGAAATAGAGATAAAAAAAAAAAAAATACAAGTAACACAGCAGACAAAACCACTCAGTACGAACTGGAAATAACAACAATACTTCTGAATGTGTCTAAACACTGAAAGGGTTTAAATACTGCAAGCTAAATTAGAGACAGGTGGGCATAATTAGTACTCCAGCCAGGGAGATCTGAGTGTCTGTGATTGGTTGAGGTCCCAATGTGAGTACCAGAGGTATTGTGGGAAATGGAGTCCAGACATGACACTTGTGAAAATCAGAAATTCTGTAACTTTTCCACAATATTCAAATTACAACCTCTTAAGCTTGAACTTGTGTGGGATGTGTGTGGGATGTGTCGGGGAGGACAGATTGTGGTTAATGTGCCTTTGTCATTGATTCACTACACTCTCTGAGTCTTTAATGTAAGTTTACATTAAAAAACAAAACACTGCGCAGAACTGTATATGCACATCTGAGGTTACTGAGCTTTGGACAGAGCGGGGAAACCGAGGAACAAAGCGACTCTCACATACACATAGCGAGCGACTCACAGTTTGCTGCAGTTGTCTTTGGTCTCTGGGACAACGGCCCCACAGCGGCCAGTGGAGGGTTTTTGTGGCGGACGCTCTCCTCTAATCTGAGCACCAAGAGAGTCCTACTGCAGCCAACACTGTACATGCACAACACCGAACTCCACAGACCAGCATTAAAGCAATGCTCCATGCCTAAACCACATCTGTAGCAGGCAGTCAATCACCACAGACCATCATTTTGATCCAAAACAGAGAAGAACCATAAACCACAAAACATACTTATAATAGAGCATGTAAATCACTTTTATTATAGAGCCAAACACTTCTATTATAAGTATGTTCTGAGTCAGGTTTTCAGTATCCATAGTACTCTTCACATGACGTCTGTATATTCATGCACGGTTAGTGGAGCTCAAATGGACAATGAGTGTTTAATATTATGGCTGATGTAGCACCCAAAAGGGTTCTGCTGTTATGCACTGGACAGTGTGGCTCTAATGTGTCTTGTTCACAGATCTCAGAAAGACAGACAGTATGGAAGTGTATGCCAGCGTGTGTGACAGACATGTGAGTCAGAGCATTGAGAGGATTCCCGGATTCTCCTGACCTGGCCATGACCTCTCTCCCAGCACTGAACACACACCATGGTGACCCCTGACTTGCACAAAATTGAACTGTGCCATGGGCGTGCCAGGAAGCAGCACTGTTAACTAACATCCCAGAAGTGAACCTCTGACTCTTTACATCACTACTGTACTTCCCCAACTTTAGCATTTCTATAAAAGAACAAAACTTGACAGACATCAGTGTTGCTGGTAGCAAAACATGTCCAAAGCACTCAAGCAGCGAAGATTCAGGTGGTGCCCCCGTCAACAAATAGGGCCTTACGCGCAGTGAGTAGTCTGCGTATGTGGCGCGCCGGCCCTATTCCTATCACCACTATTGTGAAGAACTCAGTATGAGTTAGCAAGTTTCTCACAAAACCACTCTAAATGTTAGAGTTATATCAGAATATTATGACCACTCGGACACATCAAAGTGTCTGAAATACCTTGAGACTCCAGGAGGTTAAAGCCACCCTCTGGGCCATTCAAGACATATGAACTTGAGTGACGTTGGTGATGTTATTCATTCTGAATCACCCCGCATGAAATGTGGATTAAAGTATTAAACATGAGGACATAATTGCCACTTTTCTCCAGATGAATTTCTAACACGCCTACCAGCAGACTACCAAACCTACTCAAACCTTTAATCAGGACAGGCCGTCATCAAATTCACAATAGCACCAGGCAGAGCTGTAATTATTTTCTTGCCTTTTGTAGGTAGGATTCTGTAGCAATTCCATCATGAGTACGGGAACGCTTTGACCTAGCTTTGGGATCTATTGCTTGCACACAGACACTGTGTCTGCTTTTGTTACTCACAAACACATTATTTCAAAACATTTGTAGACACCCCTACTAATTTATTTAACCTATTACTAGCACTAAGGCTGCGTTCACGCGGATTCATTTCCCAGATTAGATCAGCTGAGACGACTGTTCACACTGTTATCAGTAAGAGATCAGATCTGATTTGTCAGTCCACATATCACAAGTCTGTCTGTTTGGTTTTCTGTGGTAACAGTGCAGGCATCAGTAGTTACAGCCATGCTGCAGACGTGGCTTCAGAGTTGCCAGGTTTGTGGGTTTCCCGCAAAACTGCAGCATTTATTTTAATGCATTCATGGGTAGGTGGTTGTGGGGTGTTGATTTTTGAACTACTTTAAAAATGTACTGTCAAAAACTTAGCTTATAGTCACAGAGAAAAATAGAACTGTTTCAGATGCCTTAGGTAGACTTTCTAATATTAGAAGACTTCAGGGGAGGGTTCTGAAACTACAGATTAGAGCAAGACTAAAATAAGATTGAAGAGTAAAAAAGAGCAGTTATAACTTCCTCAAACATCTGCGATTAGACGCTTTAGATTTTGGGTTAGTTCTAAGTTTGTGTAGGATGGCCTTCTGTCAGACAGTGGGCTGGAGGGTTTTTTGGAACCTGGCAACTTGGGAAGCGCTTCTTGGATCTTTCTTGATTTGACGTGTCGTTCTTTGTCACATTGTGAATGGCGAGAAAGGCACTTCAAAATCTGATTTGAGCGGCCAGAGCATCTGGACTGAGGCAGAACTGTACACATCTGATTATAATCCGATTTAAAACCACCTCTAAATGTGGCTTAGATTAGATCTGATCTCAATTAAATTTCATGTGGATTTTGGCTAGATTAGATCAAATTTGGGCAGTCTGAACACAGCAATAGCTGCTTGTATAGCTTATATCATCTCAATTAAAACACTGCATATAGAAAGAGATGCTCTAGAGCACTGACACATGAGCCTAAGCTCATAATGTTCAACATCAAGCATCAGCTAGAGGGGTATAAAGACCCCAGCAATAGGCTTTGAGTTTGTGATCCTATGACTTGCTCTCATGGCTGAACAAAAATGAAATCGCCACTGCATCAAGGAAGAGCTTTATTAGTTTTCTCATGATTTCAGAAGAAACATTGGGTGAGCAATGTGTCTACTTATGGCCATATAGTGTATGTTATAATCAGATTCTAATTCAAAAGAGCCACGAGACATGTCTCACCAGGCTAGCATACACATTCATCAGCTGAAGAAAGCAGATATCAGAGACCAGCTAAAGCTTACACTTCATCCATCACACACACACACACACACACACACACAATTTAACAAATGAAAGAACATATATAGCCTAAAGTCACACATCTGCACACACACACACACACACACACACACACACACACACACACACACACACACACACATCATTACAAGATCCAGGTGTTATCAATGCAGAATGGTATAAGTTTCACACTCTCTGGAGCATGTTCCTGTAAAGCCTGCAGTGTTTTCAGTTCAGTTAACATAAATCAGTGACACACACATACACAAC
Organism: Crenuchus spilurus; assembly: GCA_036984385.1. Classification (NCBI taxonomy): domain Eukaryota; kingdom Metazoa; phylum Chordata; class Actinopteri; order Characiformes; family Crenuchidae; genus Crenuchus; species Crenuchus spilurus. The sequence continues at coordinate 20,590 of BRDA01011074.1, read as the reverse complement.
TCAATTATAAACATAATAAATCAAATATATCCTATTTATCCTATCAGTTCAACATTCCATTACTAATGAATCCCAGCTTCTTAGTCAGGATATAAACTGATATTGAGTTCCAAAAGCACCATGTAAGAGCAAATCTTGTTAAATACACTCTGTAGGTGATGATACTGTTAGTTTATCATTATGGTGACAAATTATTTCAAGGTATCCATGTCTAAGCATAATATGGACATCCTCAGTATAGCAAGACTATTAAATTCCTTACAGGCAAGCCCGTAAAGGTATCTTTGAAGTGCCTTCCAGGCAGTTATTTGAGTCATATAATACCAGGCTCATTTTAAATAGAGAGAGACCAATTTATACAAAACTAAAAGGAGAAGTTTTAATAGAAAAGAAATAGAACTCAATAATAAAAGACAATTAAGACTATTAATAAATTTACATGAACTTTTTAATTTGATCATAATCAGGTTTCTGCAGCTATCTGATTATTAAAGTGGTCACGTTAACAGTATACTCTGATTACTAAGGTTATGTGCAGACAGCCCAAATCTGATTTCTGGTCGATCCAGATTGTATCCAGATGGATTTTTGGTAGTCTGGACAGTTAAAAATCACATCAAATCTGATTACAGTCAGATGTGTACAGATCCGTCTGGACTCTCAAAACATTTTTTGAAGTGTCTTTCACGTCACTCACAGTGCGACAAAGAACAACACATCAAATCCAGAGTGACAGAAGTGCGGGAATCCAAGAACCACATCCCAGGTTGCCAGGTCCCAAAAACTCAGTAGCCCACAGTCTGACAGAAAGCAACACTACACAAACTTAAACTATCCCAAAATCTAATCTGTACAATTTCAAAGCCTGACTGAATGAGCTCTGTAGTACATTGCATATGGAAAAGATCTGATACAAAAGTGTTAATAATTCCAGTAGATTTGCAGACATTTGGAACCTTTTTTATCTATTTAGAACACCAGTAAGGACTAACAAGTAATGACTGAAGATTATGCGAGCAAACTTTTTTAATGTATATAATTTTTACCCAATTTTCTCCTCAAAGTGTTTGGTAGCCCATCTGAAGTCAAGCTCCACCTCTTTTCCACCTGTTGCCGGGCAGTCAATGTGCTTGGAAGAAAGCATAGGATCCCCAGTTCTGATGGATCGTCTGGCAGGCACCTGAGCCAGCTGGCATTACTTGGTAGTGCTGGGGAGAGAGTGCCATGCCTGGGTAGAGCACATGGAGCATGGCAGCCCTGAAGCCACCTCACCAGCGTGACTGTAGTTACTGATGCCTTTTTCGTTACCTCAGCAGCCCAAGCAGAGACACTTGTCATGTTCTCTTACTAACAATATTGTAAACAGTCATCTCACCAGATCTGATTTGAGATCTGCAGTGTGAACACAGCCTTAAATGGGAGGAAAAGCTAAATATCAGAATAAGGATTTTGATCAAGAGATCCAAATTCTCAATGCTGTGAACCCCTCTAGCCCACGTCTTGCATTAGACATGACGCCAATAGGTTGATGTTTTGTCCTTGGCTTGCATCCTTGACTGTGCATCATTACTGCGAGGATACTTTAGAGGATGTAAATAAAGTCCTGTTTCAAATGGGGCCAGCGGGATGGGAACGGAACAGCAAAAGAGGAACACGTAAACAAACAAGCGAGCCTGTGGTGCAGAACATTAGCAGCCTGCTGTCTGCTGCAGACACTGTGGTCAGTTTACAGGCCTTTCTACAGCCGGATTGCGTGCGGAGTGACAAAAAAACGACTCATACTTTCCATTTGTCTTCTCCGTTATGCAACCAGGCTTAACGACTTAATTGAGAAGTCAATTAACATCATCACGTTTAAGCTAACAAGGCCCGGTCCATCAGGAGGCCTTTAAAAGACAAAACATCAGCAGCAAATATGACAACATCAGCATCACGACACCACTGTGAGCTTTAAAGGCACGATAAGGATCACATTCCACACCACGCAGAAAGCTGCAGTATGGAAAGAGCGTGCAGGGCAGAGGTCAAAGTTCAAGTGTGTTTATGTCAGAGGTTCGCACAGGAGGACAAGCCTGATAAGCTCATGCCACAATGACCCCCTTGGTAATTATGTCATTATGGGATTCCTGTTTTTACAGTCTAATTAGAAGGCAGAGAGAAGAATAGCCAGAGGGGGTCAGGCTGGGCTTGTTTTTTGGGGAAAGAAAAGCACTGCTCATTCGCAGTGGGGCATCCCGTTGTGTCTGGCAGCTCAGCCATGACATTATTGTGGAAAATCTGTCGAGGAAGCAGCTTTTTACAGCGATTCCACCATTCGCAGAAACAGCCAGCCATTTCGATCTAAACCTGGCGCTGTTCCCCAGTGAAGAACAATGAGGCTTTCACATGCCCATCACTCACACACACACATGTACTGCAATCAGGGCAAAACCAATGCCTGTTCGTTTTACTAGAGGTGTAAATCTCTGACCACACAGCTTTTTAGGGAATGATTTAAGTCAGGATTGTCAAACTCCAGTCCTGGAGGGTCGGCGTCCAGAACAGTTTGGTGATGTCTCTGCTCTGACACTACAGTTAAACCTGATCATTACCTGCTGGGTTAAGTCAGGTGTGTTTGTTAAGGAAGATCACCAAATTGCAAAAATCCGGCCTCCAGGACTGGAGTTTGACACCCCTGATTTAATGCAACATGAAAAATGATTCAGTAAAAATTTTGGTTGCTTTTTTCAGTTTTTCATTATAGGATTACAGCACCTACATGGTAAACATGCCAAACTGGGATTTATTCATCAGGAACAGGCCACATAATGATTAAGGTGTAGAAAGAGGAGGGGAAACATTAGAAGTTGGGCTGGAGTTCTGACCAGCTTGGCTATAGAACCTGAAGCCAGACCCACCCCCTTCTAGTTTTCTGAAAAACCAAAGAGTGAGAAGAGAAATGGAGGTCAGAGAAGTTGTGGAACATGGGAAGAGCTGGGTGGTGTCTTGTGCAAAGTATTCATCACAAAGGGGTAGGCAGAGCCAAAGGGTTTATACTTGTATAAGTCATGAATGAATGAATAAACATCATTTATAAGAGTGAGAAATTAGTACATTGATTGTTTTGTCACTATGTAATGAAGTATGTATTTACATCATAGTGGAATGTAGACAGTAAAACCTACAACTCCAGAACATCTTATCTTCTTTTTTGGTCTTTAGGATTCTTATTGGCTTATTCATATTTCCTCTAATTGTATCCATCTATCTTGTTGCTGGTCACCATCGTCCACTTTTACCATCAACTGGTCCAAGCATAAATCTTTTCAGGTGAAAATGAAAGTGCACACTGAGGAATTTGAACTCCGCATTCAACCCATCCATGCAGTGAACACTCACAGCATCAATATTCTTATTTTTTGTCCAGCTTTCACATTCATACAGAACCTCAATTACCAAAGACAAATTGTTACAATTGAAAATTTGAAGACATTTCAAAAACCTGCATTCAGCCACTGGGTTTATATGTAGGACCCATCCATTCCCTTTAGCCATATTCTAACATACTAAACATCTACTATCTCACAAGCTCTTCACAGTGATCATCAAGCAATCAGGTCCTTTTATCAGTTTCACTCCGTTAAGTCCAGAACATCTCCAGAAGGCTCAGCAGTGAGGTCTGGCATCCCATCCCACCTCCAAGCTCACTTTGCAGACCTATCATTTAAGTAACCTCTAAACCACAGATCCACAGTAGCCTCCACAGTGACTGAGGATATACATAGCCCCACTGACGCTGTTAATGCATGCTCACTGTCACCAGTTCTATGTGGATTCTATGCACTTAAACAATAACAACAGTATACATTTGATCAATAAATAATAATATTGTAACAATAATGTAAATAAGAATATTGCAGCTGATGTTGCCAATTTAATATCAATAGACTTAGCTGTTCTTATATATTTTGGTGATTTTTGGTTAATTCATTCACTCAGAATTACAGAACAGACAAATAAACAAACATTCATTCTTACTCTGCTATGCAAGCCAAACAACAGTCATGCCACATCAGCAAGATAATGTTCAAGCATGACACACACACATACACACACACATTCACTCACATTTCCCATCCAAGTCTTCCAAACGCGTTTAGAGAATGTAAATGCACCTGAAACGATGTACACCGGATATGGACCAGAAAGACAAAGAAGCCACAGAGCCCTTTCAGAACACACACAAAGCCCATACTATTCAATATCGCCATTCTCTTTTTCTCATACCACACACACACACACACACACACACACACACACACACACACACACACACACCTTGGTACTGGTACTATTTATGGGGACATTTTACAGACTTGTGAGATACTATAGCTGAGTTAAACTAACCCTAACTAACCTCATTAACCAAAGACAGTCTTACACCTAAACATAACTAACCTGAACCCAACCCCTAACACAAACATGACCCTAAACCCTAACACTAACTCAAACCTTAAGCCTAATGTAACCCTAAACCTTGCCCTACCCTTAAAACATGTAACATTTATAACATTTACAAATCAGAGAGGTCCCCACAATGTGTATCTACAGATTTTGGTCCCCACAACATGGCATAAACCTGGTATAGACACACACACAGACAGCCATCTAAGATTCAGTACACTGCAACACAGTCCAGACTAAACTATATTTGTGCTGTATCAAATTCAGCTACAGTGCTGATATCCTGATACTGGATCACTACAATACCCTCTTGGTCCAATTCATTCCTTTGTCTATGCTAACCTCTCTTCTGTGACACATATTCTTTTGTATCTAGAAGAACAATGTAGCAAATCTGGAAATAAAACTGGACCGGGAGTAACGTTCCATTCACCAGATTTATGTATGACCAAGAATCAACAATAACAAAGTATCTTATCTAATGTCAAATCTACAATATTTCTGTCAATATGTCCCATGATGACTTGTGCAAAATATGTGTGAAACTTCTGGCCTGTAGTGTCATTGTCAACAACTTGTGGGAAACACCAAAACTGACCAAAGCTTTTAGGAGACTGTGTATCTGGAGCAGCAGTGGATAGAAAAACAAATAAAAGAATGTGGAAAATTACCAATGTAATGAGTGTCCCCAAACTTTTGGAGTATTAGTGTATTTTACATAGACCTTTAGAAGTAATCAGTTTAAATTACAACCTGAATTTAAAGTGGTTGAACATGTGGAGGCAACCAAAGGAACAGTAGTGGTGAAGGCAATACATTTAAAGCCCTTAGAGCAAGTAACCCACAACTGACAGTTACATAAAAGTCATATTTCCACACAAGCAGAATCTAAGGGCAAAAAGTCATCTGTAAAATATAAACAGAGTCACTAGACACAGCATGCATCTGATGGTGCACCTGACCTTTGCACTTTAATTCACATTTGAATGGTCTCATTGTGTGAGATGTATTTGATACAGTGGCGAATTGGCATGCCGTGTAATGCAGGAAGGAACTGCTGCACAGCTGTTCACACACACACACACACACACACACACACACACACACACACTTCGGTAGTTCTATATTAGTGAGGACATTCCATTCACGTGTGTAATACTGAGTAAAAGTAAACCTAAACCTAAACTTAACTTTAGCAACAAAAGGTCAATGCTTGTGTTCTTTTCATTTGTACAACAAAAATATGTTTGTAATGAAAAGCCACAGTTCTCATGAGGACCTGCAAAATGTCCCCACATTTACAGACCTGACATGCATTTCTATCATTATGAGGACATTCAGTCTCCACCTGGGAGAAATACAAGGACACACACACACACACACACACACACACACACACACACACACACACTGGTACACCGGTACACCGCAATGACATCACTCTGACAAGACTGTAAAGAGATCAAAATATTTTTCATCTGTATGTGGGATTTCCCCTTTATCTGTCCCATTCAAATACTCACAGCTGAAAAACACAAAAACACCATTCATGCTGATCTGAGATCAGTTTTTTCACATCAATGAAATTTGGTCAGAAGAAAATCAACCCTAGTTCAGTTTAGAATTTCTGATTTCCTGTGGAGGGGGGGGGCAGCCATGGAACACATGGATCTGGTCTTGTGACCAGAAGGTCGCTGGTTCGATCCCCAGACAGGACATGACTGAAGTGCCCTTGAGCAAGGCACCTAACCCCCTAACTGCTCCCCGGGCGCCGGTGGATAAGGGCTGCCCACCACTTCAGGCACAAATTCTCACAGCCTAGTGTGTTCACTAGTGTGTGTGTGTGTTTCACTGCACAAATGGGTTAAATCTGGAGGTCAAATTCCGTTGTGTGAAAAATGACATTGGCTAAATTTGTTGATCTTAATCTTAATCTTAACCAGCTACACAGTGACTTTACACCAAACAGTGAGACTTCAATAATATAACCCTGTCAGTTATTGTTGTTGTTCTGTTAAACGCCTTATATCTGTAATACTATGGCACTTCCATGATAGTAGTGTCCGAAACCATCATTCAGTTTTAGCATTGGTCCATTTGTTCATTTACCATTGGTTTTACAGATAGTATTATGACACTCTTTGTAAGAGATATGCATTTGAATTAGCATTAATGTACATTAGGTACATTAGTAGAGTTTAAAACTAGCACACTAGTTTGCTTTTCACAGCTAGGTTAGCTTTCTCACACTAGTTTACAATTTCTTGCTAGTTAGCTTCCTCACACAAATTTACTTTTAGAAGTTAGGTTAGCTTTCTCACACTAGTTTACAACTACTAGCTAGGTTAGCTTTCTAATGCTAATTAACTTTTAGAAGTTATATCAGCTTTCCCATGCTAATTTACAATTACTAGCTAGGTTAGCTTTCTCATACTACTTTACAATTAGCTAGGTTAGTTTTCTCATGCTAGTTTTCAATTGCTAGCTAGACTAACCTTCTCATGCTAGTTTAAAATTACTCCCTATTTTGACTGTCTTGTGCTAATTTACTTTTAGAAGTTAAGTTAACTTTGTCATGCAAAATTGCTTTTAGAAGTTATGTTAGTTTCTCACACTAGATTGCTTTTAAAAGTTAGGTTAGCTTCTCATGCTAGATGGCTTTAACAAGTTAGGTTAACTTGTTTATTTTAGCTAGATTAGCTTTCTTGTGCTAGTTTGCTTATGTTTATTGGTTTCTTTAGACTTGAAGAGGACTCAAGTATGTTCAAGTTCAAATCTATGGTTTTTATAAACACGGTGAGTGGTCTTGTGATCAGTGAGAGAAACGTGAAAATTTTACCCAGGATTAGGACACACTTTAAATAAAATTGGATTTATTTTCAATGTTTCTTCCTGGACACTTTGAGTCTGACATAGGTTTGAAAGGTTTGTTTACATTTTTAAAAACAACTTTTTCTTACTGCAAAATAACTACAGCAAGAATTGTTCATCAAATTCTCATTGTAGCAAATTATCTCTTATTGTGCTTAACTACTGCAGGTATTGCAGAATTTCTCAGATTTTTTCAGTGACCTTTATATCAATAAAAGTGACAATCTTTTTAAATGTAACGCAATGAATGCAACTTCTAAGGGTTAAAGTAATGGCTACATTGGTGCCTCTTTATATTGATGTCACTTGACAGTGATTTCACTGTTTTCCTGAATTTTTGGTAATCTTTGGTGCAGTTTGAGATGCATATGGTGTGTCGGGGAGGTGTGTTACTCACAGTTTGGGTTTGGGCTTGACAGGAATAGGGGGGCCGTCCTTGCTTAGAGATGGAGGCGGAGAATGTGCTGCTTCTGCAGTAGGGGGTGCTATCTCTTTCACACTCAATGCTGAAGGGGGGCTCTCTTTGGGCACTCTGTTCGGGGAATGGCTGCTGGGCAGAGTTCCATTTGGTCGAAGCTCGTTATCCATAACGACCTGGATGGGTGTTGCTGTGACACTGGGCCAGATGTCCAGTTCATTGATCTGGAAGGCTTCGGCACTGGGCGGGGTTTTTGGTGGAACTTCCAGCAGACTGATCTCGGTGGGTGGGGGAGGGGGCGGGAATGACTGATTATCTTCAAAAACACTGTCGTCTCCGGAGAGGCCATTGCTGGGCAACTCCTCAGCCACTAGATGGACAAAATACAACAGTGGTTAGAATCTATACATTTGTTTGGCATCCAATACTGCTGGGTGTAGTTCTAATGAGCACTAAAGTAAGCACTTTGCCCTTTGAGTGCACATTATACTGATGATTCCAGTTTAAAAATAAAGGCACTAAAGAGGGCTCTTTGGAGCAATGCCAATGATGAACCACTCTTGGTTCCATAAAGAACGTTCACTGATTGACTGTGTAAATATTAATATTTGTATATGAGGTATGTTCAGCATGAAGAACATGGTTGCAGTTTAAAGAACCTCCACATATACAGGTTCCAGATTTTCCCTACAATCATATGTCCAAAAGAAGAAAAAAATGGTCACAAGCTGGTAAAAGTCAAAGTGTGAGTGTGTATTTATCTTTTGATATGATCAATGTAACATATAATTGTAAATGTATACTATACAACATTATATTACTGCCTAGATAAATTATTTTATCATATTGTTTTGTCAGATTGTACTGGCCTAAGACACAGTACAAAGAAAACCTTGGTGTCCATAAACATGTCATGGTCTTGATATATACTCCAACAAAGGCTTGTATATCTGAATGGATAACATGCACTGAACATTATCTGCTCTCCAGACACAAATCTAGACCTCAGACAACTTTACTGTACTTATGGCTCATTCAGAAACAATGGAAGTTTACCCAAAATGTCTTTGTAAGGTTCCATCTAGTCCATCTTAGCTGTCATTTCAGTAAACTATAGAGGTTTTCTAAGCTTGAATCGCTGGGTTACTGCTGAAGATCTATCCCTGAGGGAACATATGCAGAACCTGTTTGTTTGGAGTCTATCTAAGCCTGTTTGAATGTTCATAATCCCTGTTTATTTGGGCCAAAGCAACAGTCTGATTGCACTAGCAACTCAAGAGCCATCCACACAAACACACACTACTTCCTTTTCCTGCACAACACTGCTGATCTTGGATCAGTTTCCTCTATTCTAGCACTCGTGTGTGCACAAGACCAGGCTGATCTGACTTACACAACACTCTCCTTTTCATAAAATACCACATTTCATCACATTTAAGGAATAAAAACATTAAATAGATGCCTCACTTTCTTAAGAAAGACAATAGTTTAAGTTATTTTGTCATAAACAAATGAAGCAATTCCTATTCAACATTTGCGTCAGTGACATTAATCATCTTACTGTATAAGCAAGTCATAACAATCCAACAACTAGCGCCTGAATCTTTAGCATCACACCTACTTTATGTGGACTGAGTAATATGGCTGATGTAAATATTCACTTCACAATAATTATGACCTCATGTTTCACTGCGTTAAGCAAAAGCATCGACTTAAATCAGAGTGTTAATGGTTAAAGAAAATCTGTTGCTCTCAAAACTCAATAGATTTCAGCTTGAATACATTAGTATAAAGCTTAATATATTATAGTCATTTTAAATATAAATATATATTTTTAATTTAATATAATTAATATAATAATTAAATATTAAATATTAAATAATAATTTAATATAATTTAATATAAATATTGTGGAAAAAAGTTCATTTGTGTCCATAATTTAATTTAAAAAGGGAGACTGTCATATATTATATTAATTAATTTAGTTTAATATTGATACAGTTTGAATGGTAATTTACTCAAAAACAAAATATTCTAATAATTTGAGATTCTGGATTTCTGATTTTCATGAGCTCACACTGAATGGTTTGAATTTTGTCACTATATATATAATTAATATAAATATGATCCTTTTTTAATTAAATTGTGAAGAACAATAAACGGCATGTATACTTAAATAAGAATTTGGATTGTCACAATAGTACTAACAGCATCAACATCATCACACTCTTTATTATAAATTAGTTTTGAATTAACATAATCATAGAAAACAAGACTCAAATTTGATCAGGTTTATATGTCACGTGTAAAGTTTTAGAATTAGTGTTAGGAATTCTGATTTCAGTCTCCCGTCTTGTATCAAAACTCTTTATACCAAATTATATAATCTCAAAAGATTTTAACACTTTCCACTCTCAGAATCTCAAATTTGTAGATTTTTAAATTTGAATTACTGAACACTTATGTAAACAAATAAAAAAGTCTAACACATAAGTAAATAATCTACACAGCCTCACTGACCTAACCAATGAAAAGTGTCACCCAAAAAAACTTATTTACATATTTACCTCAGATGAAGTCGATCAAACAATCTGGCTACTTTTGTATAGAATTGTGAGATTAACACTGATAACAAATACTAGAACTCAATAGTTGACTAAATTAGCCAAGTTGTTTCCATCAAAATACGTTACCAAAATATATTTGTCCACATAAATCACATCTAGATCAATCTGTATTGGCGGACTAAGGCACTGTCACTATGACCTGAGGATTGTGACTTCGAATCCAGATCATGCTGCTTGCCATTGGCAGCCTGGGCCTGAGAGAGCAAAATTGGCTGTGCTCTCTCTAGGCGGGTAAGATGGCACTCTCTCCCCATCACTACTAAGTAATGTTGGATGGCTCAGGCATCTACCAGGTGATCCATCAGAACTGGGGATTCTGCACTTTCCACCGAGTGCGTTGGGTGTCAGGTGATGATGAATCGGCAGCAGTTGGAAAGGAGGTGAAGCTTGACTTCACATGCATCAGAAGAGGCCTGTGTTAGTCTACATCCTTCTAGAGTCAGGGACATTACTAGTGATTGGGAGACTCAACAAATGGGTGTGCTGATTGGCTACCAAACACACTGAGGAGAAAATCAAGTAAAAAGTAAGTCTTCATCATTTAAACTGTTTCTACATCAGCACTTCCTCATTGTCGTTGTTGTTGTCGAGTCATTGTCCAAGATGGTGGATACAGCATTCAGCTACACAAGTTTTTAGTATTTTAGTAAAATTATACTGTGTTCTAAACCACATTGACTCACCTGTCAGATCTTATATAAGGTCTGGAATTTGAATACAATGTGTTTGAGACTAGTTTTGCTAATGTTTTTGATGGAAACAACTGGACTAAACATGCCTTTTCTCACTGACTATATCTATAATAAGCAGAAAATTATGTGCATATGATATTTGAGTGAACCATTAAGTAAATAATGAAAGCAGTGATAAAGCTCTGACACATTGTGGCACACTAGATGGCTGGTTAGTTAGTTAATATTGTCTTAACAACCTAGTTGTGAATAAATGTACCTGGTGTAACAGTGAGCTGGGCAGTGGAGCTGACAGAGCCGTACTGGTTTGTAGCAGTGCAGCAGAACAGGCCTCCATCTTCAGGGAATGCTTCTGCTATCACCAGCGTGCAGATTTCCTCTGAAGGCCCAAACAGAAATGTCACAGATTAATAGAAAAGCTTTATCTGATTTGAACTGTCAAATACAAAGTGTTATCAAAATATGATGACGATCCCTGGTTTGGAAAGAGCTTGGTCCAACATATCACAGACGCCACCTGACAAGGTTAGCATGTATAAATAAGTGAGCACACCAGTCAGTTCTATCAGACTGTAAAACCATCATCATTGGTAAAGGAAGTGATGTGACTGAAGTCCGTGATAACAGGGTACGTGTGAAGCATGGTGGAGGTAGCATCTCAGTAACCAGTAACATTGTCAGATGTTCTAGAGCCGCTGTATTTAAATTATTATTTTTTTAATTAATGGCCATAAACATTGCTCAGAGTATATGATGTGATTCTGACTGGACAGCAGGCATATTCTGGATTATGGCTGAAGAACAGCCACAGACGGGCGTGGCAGAGGCAGACACATGACTGTCAGAACCATGTGATTCACTACTGAAGAACAAGCTAATACCTGTGACGGGGGTGCTCTCAGACAGTAATCAGCGACACACTCACAGACGTTTGAAAGGTATGTGACTCAGAGGATGTCCACACAAGACTCACTCACACTGTGACAGGATTTCACACTTGTTATTGTTCTGATGTTTCGTCAATCAGAAAGTGACCTAGATATGACTCAAATCAAATATTAAAGGAAATTTCCAGCATATTTCCTTCAAAACAGGATCTTATACTGTATATTTATGAGGGTACTCTAAACTGCCCTTGTGTGCCCAGCAATGGACTGGCACCCTGTCCTGCGCCCAGTGAAGGGGTACAGGACTCACCATGGCCCTCACCAGAATTGAGCAGATAAGATCATTTAGATTTTATCCACATTGATTTTAGGTAGCCCAGACAGCCAAAAATCAAATGAAATCCAATTTTTGCTAATCTGATCCAAGCCATGTTTGGAAGCGGTTTGTGTACATCAGATGTGTACAGATGCTCAGTCTGGATGCTCTGGCTGCTCAGATTTAGAAGTGCCTTTCACGTCACTCGCAACTCGCAGCAATGACACATCAAACCCAGAGTGACGGTATTGCACGGATCCAAGAAGAGCGCCACAGCAGAGTCCCAGGTTGCCAGGTCCAGAAAAATTCTCCAGCCCAACGTCTGACAGAAACCTGCCCTAAACAAATTTAAAACTAAATCTAAAGAGTCTTATCACAGATGTTTGAAGAAGGTATAATTGCTTTTTATTTCTCTTAAATCTTATTTTAGTCTTACTCTGATCTATATTTTCAGATCCTTCCACTGGGCTCTACCTAAAACATCTACAACGTTATTATGTTGCTATAAGAGTTTTGGGAGATCACTGTACATTTCATAAATATTTTGTGGGAAAATCATGAACCTGGCAACTCTGAACACACTCGAGGAAGTTATCCAAACAATAGCAAACCAGGAGGGAAGTCCAAAAGAGAATTAAAACACAGACCAAGGTCATACACATAACACTGAGATTAAACACACTTCTAAAGGGCAAAATCAGAAGAATGGACAAAAACGCAAAAGTCATAACTAAAGTAAACGCTCAGTATGCAGCAGGAAAACTGGTAACAATACTTCACATTGAACGTGTGTTTGGAAGAGTTTTAGAAACAGGTGAACTTAATCAGTATTCAGGAGAGCGGGAAGGGAACAGCCTCTGATTGGTTCCTGGGCTGTGACACTATTCAGAGGCACTCTGGGAAGAGTAGTACAAATAAGCAGCGGAGCTGATAGAAGGCTTGACACAGTAGCAATATTAGTCTGAAAAATTGTCCCAATCACAGACTAAAATAGAATTTCTGTATTTTCAACTGAATATGTAAAGTAGGCAACTGATAAAAACTTACATAAAGACTTTTCATGTTCTTTGATTACAATTGGCTGATGTAACCTTTAGGACGTTAGTGTTTATGTGGGGTTATGTCAGTAAAATGAACTAGATTGAATGGGATGAGTATTGTAGATTCTTCTAACAGGTACAACAAAACCAGACCTCTGTGTCTGTCTGTGCTTGTCTGATCAGTGTGTTCTGGATCATTCTGTACTGACTTTACAGGGAAAAAAACATTAAAACCCTCAGACAACTGGAAAGAATACCCATTTTTTTCTGGTTGAGGAGGAAATTTTGGATTCACCTTGTGTTTGACCTGTGAGTCATAGCTAGATCCTACTTTGATGACCTCACTGCTGTCTGTATTACTTCATACACAGGTACAGCACACATGTTGTGGTGCATACAGCAGGTGTGTTAACAGCCACGCTAAAGGAGAGTCTGACATAAATGTGTGTGTGTGTGTGTGTGTGTGTTGCGTATGCATGTCTAGACAAGAGGAGCACTTACCGGATTCTGCTGCGGATCTCGGCTCTGGGGAAGGAGGGTGAGAGAGAGAGAAAGTGAGAGAGAAAGTTAATAAAAATGTTTATTGTTGGACAATAAAGATAAAGAAAACAAAGCCAGTCACTTAGAATTATGAGTCAGAATTATTCACAGTGTGAGTGATAGGAACCAGACGTCTGATCTAAGAACTACTACACAGAAAGCTTTTACAGCATCATTTTAAGATAAGATTTTGTCTTAATCTTAAAATACAAGCAGGGCAAAGAAGTATTATAGGTTTTTTATTTACCTCTATTAAATCATCAATATTACATAATAAAACTGGTTTGGATAGTAAATGAGACTGCGTTAGCCTGTTGATTGAGTCGGAAGCTTGGGAAATATCACTTTTCCCATTAGTAAATTGTACTCAAATGACTGACAAAGTTGTATTTACTCAGAGTTGGAGTGTTTAATGAAATGTGACGTATACCATAAACTTTTGTCTTTTGCATCAGAGCAAAATAGTGAACTTTCCTGCCAGTTGTGCCAAGTCAAGTAAAGTCAAAGGTATTTTACAAGCTGATGTTGTCACAAAGCAGCTTTATAGAGATCCAGTAATAGACACAAAAGTCCCAGCGAGCAAAGCCAACGATGACAGTGGCAGGACTCCTTCACATCTGGAGGAAGAAACCTTAGGAGGAACCAGACTCACAAGTTGTTGATAGACAGTCATCATACAAACTTGCTCTACTGTTCAGGTGCACTGATGTGGTGACAGTAGTGAACCAAGAATGGTAGTTAATACATGGAAAACAATGCAAATTATTACTTATTTTAGTAACTCTTTACTGTGGGGTACAGTTCATAAAGCTACAAACACCTACATAAGCTCATTATGGCAACTAACATAAACATACATAAACACTAGTGACGCACCAAATATTCATCCTCTGAAATTAATCATAAAAGATAATGAAATAATGTCATTCATAGACATTCAGAATTGTGCTTTTCCTCACCAGTTAACAAAACAGATTCACCAGCACAGTTACAGTTTGGTGCTGAAATGTAAGAAAACAAATTACAAGCACAACTTTTACTAAACTGCGCTTGTTATGGTGAAGCCAGAACACAGCCGCTTAGCTTTGTGTTTGTGCTGCGCCGGCTGCAGTGTTAGGGACTGTCTCACAATTATCAGAAGAAATGTGAAGTGTTTCAGTGTCTGTAGCCAATGACACTCACATTAAACACACAAAACATCCATGTGACTTACATCATTCATTTTAGACGTTTTCATCATTTTATTAAATATTAGTAATAATGTAACATACATGCATCTTCATACATATTCATATATTATTGTCTTTGTTTTATATACAAATATACAAAAATAATCAATTAAACTCATGTTATTAAACCTAATGATGTCAAACCAGCTTATTAAAGTATAGACATTCATTCCTGACTCACTACAAGACTTATTTGGGGAAATAGTTTAGTTATTAATTTTTTAATCATTTATAGAAATGAAAAATCTTATTCAGTATTCAGCCAAAAAATAATTTTGGTGCATCCCTAATATACACCCATACAAGCTTATTCTAATCCTCATCTGTCACAAAAGCTTCTTTTGAGAACTCTTATTAAAATGAATTAATGTGACCTGTTTAACAGTAGTGTTTATATAGAGATATGTAGGGTTATGTCAGGTGTCACAGTGTATTTATGCAGGTGTCATAGAGCCCTATGAACTGAACCCCACAGTTATAGAAATGTTAGTGTCATTACTAAGTGATAAGAGAGAGGAATGAGGAAAGCCTGAACCTGTGTGTACAGCAGTGCTGTCAGTGTGCATTGCTAATTTTCTTACTTTTCTGAAGGATGCGGAAGTCCGGTGAGTCCTGGATCTCCTGACCCTGCCGGGACCACTGCACCTGCAGCGGGGGGCTACCCTTCACCCTGCATTCCAACACCACCACCTGCCCCTCTGATGCCTGAGCATCCTGCAACAACTAGAGTGAGAGAGGGGGAGGTCAATACAGCAGGAAAACAGATACAGAAAAAAGAGAGGAATGAGAGAAAGAGAGAAGAAAGAAAGAGAGGAACAAGAGAAAGATGAGAAATACATGAAAAAGAGAGAAAAGAGGAGGAAAAGAGACAAGAAAGCGGAGGAGGTCAAATCTGTGTGTGTTTGTGTGTGTGTGTGTGTGTGGGATGACATCATGTGCCCTGTTCTCATTTGGTCCATTAAAGCCCAGTACAGGGTGATAGAGGGATGAAAGAAGAGGATGTGTACACAAACAAATGTCCCTCATTATTGAGGGGGGGAAGGTGATTTAGTGACCATTTGGTTTGAAGCTTTGTTAAAAACCCTGCATCACCTGATCAGTCACACACACACACACAAACACACACACACACACACACACACACACACACAGAAGAAAGATGGAGAGAAGAGATAGAAGGAGATAAATAAAAAGAGAAGAGAAAGAGTGCATAGTGAGAAAATGAGAGAGAGAAAAGAGACAAAAGAGAAAGTGAAGAGAGAAAGATGTACAGAGAAGAGAAAGAGGAGAGAAGAGAGAGTCCTGAATAGTATTCTGTACTAAATAGTCAGTGTAGTTGTTTTGGTGATGGTATCACTGTAACTGTGTATGGTCGTGTTATCAAGTTCATGTTACCTTGGTGAAGGTAGGGGACGCTGTTAGAAGTCCATCTCCAACATACTGTACCAACACTGGACTCTGAACCTAATAAAGTGAACATGTCATTAGCTATAGTCAATCAACACACTGTTCACTATATAGTGCATTATTTTAGGAGTATCACTATTGGAGAAACAGAAGAATCTTTTAATTCTATATATATATATATATATATATATATATATATATATATATATATATATATATATATATACAATGGAACCTTGAATTACACACACACACACACACACACACACACACACATATAACAGCATGAGTAAAACACTCTTTCAATCCCACAATTCACTATAATACATACTGTACAAACAATGCACCCATAATGCATCCACAGTGGACATAAAACACCCATAATGCACTATCATGTACACAGGAATTTGACTCCCATCACAAAATGATTAGCAAACCTGATCAGTGTGATATGATATTATTGAATCATGAATCCAAAAACCACATTTACATTCCAAAAAACACTTAAAATGTTGGTTCTTTAAGCAGGTGAATGGCTCATTAAACAAGGTTCTTTAACTTTTGAAATGAGATGTGACAATGTGAATATTTCTACATCCAAAGCACCTCATGGACCTGGCATGTAGCCCACACCCGCACTCACTTACTCATGTTTAGCAGGTTGTATATTCAACACTAGGGGGAGATATTAGCACTCAAGTAGCTTTTGCTGATTCAAAGAGTGGAGATTTGCTGTTAATGACAGTCATACAAACTCATTTGTCTTCATAATTTAGATCAAAAAGGAAAACTTATAACACATATGATCCATATGATTTAGCTCAGAAATCCAGCATCTCAAATTATTAGAATGTTTCATTTTAATATTGATAAGCTTTATGGGAATGAAGATTTCCTTTTACAGCATCTGCCCACAGTGTCAAAACTACTACCAAATGGTTTGCTGAGCATGACTGCTGTGTTTGATTGACCAGCCAACTCTCCAGACCTGAACCCAGATAATCAAAGAGGTATTGCCAAGAGGAAGGTGATGAACACTGGACCCAGCAGTACAGATGAGCTGAAGACCACTGTCAAAGCAACCTGGGCTTCAAAATAATTTCGTTTCACTGATGCAGTAGTTTGTGGTAAAGGAGACCTAACCAAGCATTGAGTGTATAAATGAACATACATATTGTACATCCTTTTTTATAATTTCAGAGGCATACTGATCAACAGTTTGTCAATGAATTAATATAAAATATGAAATTTTTTACCCTAAATAAATTAATCAAATTATGAACATACATGACTGTAATGTGTGCACTGGATAAAGTTTATGGAACCTCCATATAAAGCAACAGTTCTATACTAATTATAGGTGTTAGAACCATACACCCAAGCCAAGAACCTTTATTTAGAGTGTAATAGTGTTCTACATAGTATTCTACATTCTATTCTACATTTTCTGGTGTAGGTAACAGTGGTTACTAAAGTTTCTCTTCTGTTGATATTATATAGACTTGTACACAGGTTAACATTGCCAAGAAGTGTGTCAGCTTTCTCTATGTAGGTCTTGACATCTGCTGTTGTCATTCTTGATGAGTCTTACAGAGTGTGTGTGTTTGTGTGTGTGTGTGTGTGTGTATTACTCTCTGTGGTGGAGCAGACAGTGGCTGGAGCAGTGTGGAGCGGTGGGATGGTTTGTCTGAGCTTTTAGGAGAGGACGAGCGAATGGTCAAGGACACGGAGGCTGTTTTCTTCTGAACCCTGTGGAGACACAGCAACACTCAAACACACTGAACACACTGCAGGGCTTACACAGACTAGCTGAGCAATCCATTTATATATCAACTTGTTGGTGATGTGGGCAGCTCAGGGTCCACAGAACTTGATGTTGCACTTGATGAGCCCAAAAAGAATGAGTTCCTATAGAGCTCTTGTGCTCGTTTTTATTCAAATGACCTCCTGTTGTACATCTCAACACAGCATTTTTTAAACAAAAGTATTGACCTGCTTTAATCTGAGCAGCTCAACAACCAATCAGTAATGCTCAACATTGGTACAGCTGTACGTGTCACTGTAGATGAAGGTACTGGATGTATTACTTTTATGTTTATGTTTACAGCATTTGGCAGATGCTCTTATCCAGATTGATGTACAGTACAACAGTGCTTGTCTCCATTAAGAGAATCATCTCAGCTAATATAGACAGGTTTGAGTCCAAACTACTCTTCAGTTCAGACTCTGTTAGACTAAAACCATCACTAATACCTAGAAAGAAGGAAAGATACACAATTATTGTGTCCCAGTTATCGTTTATCCACCCAATTTTTGTCTGTGTGCTCAAGTGACTTGCTGCAAATTTTGCAAAAACAAAGCATCCACCTACGCGTTCATCGTTCATTCTGACTTTGTTTCTCGTTGTTCCTCAGTGATAGTGACAGCGTGCAGCGCTACGGCCCGAAAATGGGTGTGAAAACATAGTGGCTGAGAACAGGTGTACAAAACAAAGGATTATGGTTGTTTCAGTCTTCCTTCAGAACGCTCTTTGCAGATTTGCTCATGAACAAAACCAGCAGTTATTTTTATGTGCAGTGCTGTCATGCTTCCCTTATTGTGAAGGCAGTATGATTTGTGCTCCAGTCCATAGAGTTTCAAAGGCAAAGGCAGCCACAAGCTTAAGGTCAGTCGTGGTCTATTAATACTTAATGGCCAGCTATAGATCCACATGGTGGATCTGGCTCTGAGATTTGCATTTGCGGGCCAACACCAAGTACGAATGGCTGGTCATATGAATGGACAAGCGCATCTGTTTCTGATTTCTGTATGATCACTCCTCCTGAATCACATCATAAAAGCTTTTCCTGAATTTTAACTCTGCGGGAGTCCAAAGGCCTTTAAAGCAATGGTTCATCCCAAGCTTGAAATTTAAGCATTGGGTTTCTCCAACCCAAAATCTAGTCTGAAGATTTCTTTCAGTGAACAGATTATACCCTGATAATTAGCAATGTAGCATCAAACGACATGCTGACATAATCAAATACTGGCTTCAGACTGTGTTGTTAGGCTGAATTCACAAAAGTATGTTTGTGAGAGATGTGGCAATAAAACAGGATTCAGAAGACAGTATAGTTTAAATTTGAGCTGTACAGTTTTTTAAGGACAAATTCTACTTTTTATGTACAGTTTATGTACAAATATTAGGGTATTAATATTACTAATGAAACTGTATGCCAAATTGCTTGTACTGTAGTTCTAGTGCAAAACTAGTGAACTTCAGACACCAGTCATGTTAATCAACTACACAAGGACAAAAAAAAATGTGCAAATGTCAGTTTTTACCAAATGCCATCAAGGGCATTGTTAGTGGCAGGCATTCAGGGCTAAAACCCAGAATGTATTTATGCCTCTAAGGAACCCTCAGACTGACTTTTGCCATCAGGATATCTAACTCTATATCCTGGTCCAAAGAGCCTGGTCCTCCATATGGCAAAATTATATCAGTTTTTGTCATTAATCTGTTCTAAAGTACCTGATGATAACCAAACTAAAGAAATAAGAAATAATGTAAATCTAATTAATCTGTTCCAGACACTCCAAAATATGAACAAAAATACATTTTATATAGAATAACTATAGTTTTACATACAGAACACAATGAGAAATAAATACAAAAGACTAATGAAATGGATAAATGAACATTTAACATCACTTTTACAGGTTTACGCTCTGTTTTAGAGAGTGCCGGTGTGGTCCAGCTAGCAGGCTTTTATACAGAGATGTATAGTACCGAAGTAGAACTAGTTCACTACTGTACTCAAGTACTAAAATGCTGTATCTGTACTTTACTGGAGTATTATTTTCTTCTCCTACTTCCACTTTTACTTCACTACATATTTTCCATTAGTTTAAGACTTTTACTCCGATACATTTTTTAATGTGCTGTATAGTTACTCGTTACAATTATAGGTAGATGGCGCCGTCACCGGGTCAAGCAATCAGGCTGTCTCATGAGAAAATTGCGCATTCTCCGGTCGCGTCAGCCTTTTACTCTGAGCCTGCCTTCACTTTAGCTTCGTAAGCCGAAATGGAAGAGCCAGCAACACCTCCTTCACCACTTTCAGCACCACCTCCTTCA
>BRDA01011073.1:0-13393 GCA_036984385.1 Crenuchus spilurus | reverse complement strand
TAAAAAAAAAAAAACCTCCCCCCCGACCCAAAATTTTGGTGAAAAAGGATGATCAATTTTTTTTTTTACTTGGCCTAATGGAAACATGACAATTTAGAAAAAACTCAGGTTTTTTGATAAAAGTCTTTTGCGCTAAGATGAGGTGGT
Organism: Crenuchus spilurus; assembly: GCA_036984385.1. Taxonomy (NCBI): domain Eukaryota; kingdom Metazoa; phylum Chordata; class Actinopteri; order Characiformes; family Crenuchidae; genus Crenuchus; species Crenuchus spilurus. The sequence continues at coordinate 13,246 of BRDA01011073.1, read as the reverse complement.
TTTTCAGTCGTATCGAAATTGGTTTATATCGCAAAAGTGTAATGGAAACACTCGAACGGACTTTTTTCGCATCAGGGGAGTCACGTGATCAACAACCGGACGTTTCTATTGGCGAAAAAGACGACAAAGACAACAACAGAAAGTGCGAGGATGAAGATGATGCGGCATATTTGGAATAACGAGGAGAATCCTTGGACAATGTGCAGCTGCTCCACTAGAGATCTCACAGCATCACAAAGTTCATTAAAAGTTGAGTGTGTCATTCTAAAATGTTGAATCCACAGCTCTTCTGTAAAACCATCGACTACAGTTTCCCAAAAACGCCGCATACGTAGCCGCTCCCAAGTATAAGGGGCTTGTCACTCCAAAGCCTCGATAAGTCGCCGTCTCCTCTGATGGCTGATGATGAGCACTAGTGCCGTGGTAGCAGTATGTATAAAGCTGAAGTATGTGTTTACATCCACTGCTGCCATGTTTGTAATGACTTATTGCGAGAACAAACATATTCACACGTGATTTTATAAAAGTATTTCACATTTAATGGAAACATCACAATTGGGAAACTTGTTTTGTCGAATAGTTTTTTCGATAAAACAGAATATCGATAAAGTTTTGCGCAAAACTGCAATGGAAACACGACTATTGTTCTTCTGTTGGATGTAGAAGAAATGGGCAGGTGTGAAGACCCGAGTGACATAAGTGCAAAACGATTGAGTCAGAGGCTCTCTGAAATGACAAAGCTAGCCTGATCAGAGGAGGATGGAAAGTCTTGGTTCCTCCCTCCAGTCTAGAGGGAGTTTTCCCTTGCCACCGTCACCTTTGGCTTGCTCAAATAGGGTGTTGGGTTTTGATTGAAATTGTCTGATGCTACATTATGTAAAGCTGCTTTGTGACAACGTCCATTGTAAAAAGTGCTATATAAATACATTTTGATTGATTGATTAATACTGTGGTGCTACCAATCAGTCGCAGTCAGTACCTAAAGACATTTCAAGCCTTTTGTGTTTTAATGTTGATACTGTTTCAATATAATTTACTAAAAATTCAAATAAAAAAAAATTGTGATTAATGAGCTATAAGAGGCTTGAAATATATCCTTATGTATAACAAGTACAAAATATGTCAGTCTACCTTTTTGAATGAAATTATGAACAATCAACTTTTTCAAAATATTTTTTATGAGACACTGTGTATTTATTTTAAAATAAAGCACAGATAAGGGAATTGTGCCATGATTAAACTATCTTGCTAAAAACATATCAGGATGTTGAACAGATAAATACATTAGTTTAATACAAAAAGATGGTTTCATAAACCCCTAGATTTGACCAGTCTGGAATCAGACAAGCCGTAATGTTTGTCCCCTGCTGGAAAAGGGTGAAGTTGTAAGAGCACGTACATCTAGCTGTCTGGAGTGAAATGCCTCAGGGGTGAGGCAGAATATGTTCCAATTCCACAGTTTTTCCCCCATTATGTTGAGGTGACAGGACTGAGTTAGATGCCAAAGTGCATCAGTCTGTGCCATGTCCCAAAACACCTAAATGGGATCTAAGCATTTAAAGTCAGCATAAGTGAATGCAATATGACATTGTGTTACAGCTGCTGTGGCAACAGTTGCATACCAGTTTCCAGGCATAGCTGACGTTGTAGGCTTCACGGCTGGGGTCACGCAGGCGATTCATGTGCCAGGACAGAGAGGAGTTGATGGGCACAGCTATAACCTGGCTCCCCAATGGCAAACTGAAAATGAACATCAGTATGTGTTGTTATAAATGATAGATCTCGAGAAAAAAAACACAAATGTTTTGAAACTGCTTCGTCATAAGTCAATAAAAGTGAAGTAACTGATGCAGAACAAAAAGGATTCAAATTAAATGGAAATATCAAGAAAGAAAACCACTTTCAGTGTTTTTACACCTACATTTTGGTACCTAGAGTGACTCTCAACCCACAAACAGTGAAAAATTAAAACCCAGTCTTTTGTGGGCTGGCTTAATCTGAAACCATGAAATTGAATGTTCTGAATATTATAATAAGGGGACTTAACCACGTTCCGCACCAGTGTAAAATCACCCACAAGTCTGAACTTCAATTAGCCATTTTATATTTACCCATAGCTAGACACAACAAAAAATACAAAACCTGAACAGCATCAGAAAACATGACAGTGGATTATAATTATTTGATGGCACCATCCAATTCATATGGTCAAAAACATGTATTTTAGTGAAACCTCAGCTGTGCTGAGTTAAAAGTGCTTTATATAATTTTTTGGGATGCTGTGGTATCCATGTTATGCTATTGTTGTGGTTGATTTTGTTTTCATAGGATCTGTATCTCTAAAAACTTAAGTCTTGAGTGTGAAGCTGAAGTTAACTTTATTCAACAGCATCTTTCAATTCCACCTTAAATGTGGCAGCAGTGGTATGTAATATAAGAACTTTGAACTGATTGGAAGTGTGTGTGTGTGTGTGTGTGTATGAGAATAAGAGACAGAGTGAGAGTATAAGAATTTGCCATACCACCTTAAATGACGCAGGGTTACGGTAATTCAGTCGGTAGCACCTGACTGGAACTGCTGTGCCATTTGAATAAGTGTGAATGGTGAATAAAAAGCCATCTTCTGCTATATTTCTGAGTTATTTTCAAATACTGTTTTCATCTTTGATCATTATGGATTACTGGTTAGTGTTTGTGTATGACTTGAGTCAGTGTTACACTGTCACGATGCTGTAAAAAGCTGTGCGAGAGCAGCGGGTGGTTGAGAGGTTGCACTAGTGAATGAAGGTGCACTTTATCATTTAAATGTTGTGATTGTTTTGTGAGTCTCTCTGCAGTTCTGCTCTGCCTCTGTGCTGAAAGGGGGAGGGGTGAGCAGTGTCTCATGTTCATGCCTCCTTAAATCTTGTTGTTCATCAGAAATGTCTAAAAACCATATCAAACATGTTTATCTGACTACTAACCCCTGGGACATCAACACATCAAAAGGGGCCATTTAACCTCTTATTCAGAAATATAACCTTTATTTCCTCACCTGAGGATGTTCTGCCGTACAGCAGCAAAACCTGCTATGTTCTCATAGTGAATTATATCTGTGTGTAGAGGAGCTTCAGTCATCAGGTAGGGACGACTTAGCGATGGGTGCATGAGGGTGTAACCTGTTAAATCGACAGAGAAGAAAACGATAAACAAATAATTCATTAAGGGCAGAGTACTGGTAAGGCTAATATCATCACAACAACAACCTCGCCATCAACACAGACAAGACCAAAGAAATGATAGTGGACATGAGGAAACAAAGGAGACCTCATCAGCCACTATTTATCCGGGACCTTGAAGTTGGGAGGGTCAGCAGCTTTAAATACCTGGGGGTCCACATCAGCGATGACCTCACCTGGACACTGAACACCACACAGGTGCTAAAGACAGCTCAGCAGCGGCTGTATTTATTGAGGAGACTGAGGAAATTTGGCATGTTAACCAAAATCCTCAGCAACTTCTACAGCTGCATCATTGAGTCTGTCCTGACCAACTGCATCACTGTTTGGTACGGCAGTACTACTGCAAAGGACCACAAGCGCATGCAGAGTGTGGTAAAGACTTCCACAAAAATCAAAGGAATTAAACAACCCTCTGTAGAGCGTTTACCAACACAGAGTCCACAGGAGAGCCTCCATTATCAAAGATCCCACCCACCCCCAACATGGACTATTCACACTCCTACCTTCAGAACTCTTTCTTCCCCACGGCCATTAGACTCTTGAACAGCTGAGCTGATGACTACCTCAGACTCAGTAAAATTCTCACACCTCTCAATTGCACTATATTATGGACTGTTGCAATACAATGTAGCTCACTGCACAATGTAAATAACTCCACTGTTCAACATGTATATAGTGTCTGTTTTTTCTGGTTTTCTCTTAGAGTATATATATATATATATATATATTAGGGCCGGGACTTTAACGCGTTAATTTCGATTAATTAATTACAAAGGTTTTAACGCGTTAATTTTATCGCAATTAATCACATTTTTTTAAAGTTTGGAGCCGGAACCTTTGTATTTGCGTGTTCTAGCACGCCTGTAAATCTGATGCACAAGCGACATCCGCAAACAACAACAATGATGGACGAGCGACATCGGCAAACTGCACCAATGGACTACGAAGCCGCTTCTCTTGGTCCACTGAGGGACAACTTTAGCTTTAAAAAACATTCTGATGGGACTTTCGAAAAAACTACTGTTGTATGCAAGTTGTTTAAAAAGGAATTTGCTTATCACCGAAGCTTCTCATGCCTAAAATACCATCTCAATGCCAAACATGTTGGGGCAAGCACAGCCGTCTCCACAGCTAATGTCAGCATCCCCAGCAGCGGTAAAAAATAAACGCTTTAGCCAGCCAACATTGGACCAGATGACAAGACGTTAAACTATCACAAGAGTCGCAGTAATGTATAGTTATTTTATTTATTTTACATTTTTACAGTTCTGTACAAGAAATGGTGCTATCATGATTGTGTAGTGTGCTGCTTACATCATTTTTTTATTTTTCAAATAAGTTAAAGACTCAGGGGTTCCTGAAATACTAGAAATCTGAATAAATATTATAGCACTTTGCCAAATCTGTTGGTTTAATAACAATAAAAAAATCAAAAAGCAATAAACATGTTTGTTGTTAAGCATATACTGTATGTCTATTCATTCAAAATGTTAGTAGCAAAATGATTTTTTAAATTGAAAAATGTTTAATTTGTTGATATATAGTTTGCGTTTAATTGCGATTAATTAATTAGAGACCCTGAAATTAACTCGATTAAAATTTTTAATCGAGTCCCATCACTAATATATATATATATAAGAATATATATTTTATTCTTATTTCTATTCTACTCACTACTTCATTCTTGCACCGACATCCAGTGTAGACAGCAAAGTAGAAATTTAATTGTACAGGGAAACATGTTTCTTTACTGTGCATATGACAATAAAGCTTTGAATCTTGAATCATTTCAACCACTACTTAGTTCAGATAAATTTTAGGATTGGTACATATTCAACTAAACATGGATGGGCTTTTCTATTAACATCATTACAAAAAAGCTGGAGACACACCCTACCAGAGAAAGAAGCCTGTGTTTCTCAGGCAGACACAGGGACAGAAATTTAATTGTATTGTATTATTGCTCTCATCTCTTTAGTCTCGATTTACATTAGTCAATTAAACAATCTGTAATGTAAGTATTGAGTTTTGATTACAGACAATTTATTTACTAAATCACAAATGTAACAAATATGAGTATTGGCAAAAAAATGATTCTGAGGTCTAAACTATTGTAAAAGTATACAAAATCTGCAGACACCAATTCCATGTAGAAGCTTCAGTAAAATATCCATTACATGCCCTCACAGTATAATTAGTTCCACACCCTGACCTTACAACTCTCCAATATGAACAGCTCTGCTGTTCCTGCTCCAAGCAGCAAGCCTAAAGGCAGACATACTGGCTCATAGCCTATGAGTGTGCAACAGGTACTTTCCCCTAATGGACTGTTAAATGGGTCTAATAGCCCTCAGTCCAGCGTCCTGAGTCATTAAGACTGGCAGCGCAGCAGAGACTGGACCTCCAAGAGAGGCGTGCACAGAGGCAAGAGAACAGCATTCTGAAGAATGAAACCAAAATTCAATGCTGAAAAGCCAAAACATGAAACAGAAGGCTGTTCTATATTCCCTAATTCCATTTAAGTATCAGATTTTTCACATTAAACCAACTTTCGTTTACCAGACTAAATGTTAGCTAGTGACACATAGCTTGTACTATTAGTTGCCAAATATGCACGCTGTTACATATATGTTTTTGCCCTGTCCTGTTAAAGCAAGCAGTTCTTATTCAGGATCAAAAAAGAAACCCACTCGCCTCTCTGACCACAGTCATACATCTGTCAAAAGCAGTGGTGGATGCTGGTCTTTCAAGGAGGGGAAGCTCAATTTCGGGCTACATCATAAAATGTGTCGGTTTATTTATACGTAAATTCTACCCTCCATTCCTTTTCAAGAAAATGATCTGTGACCCTGTCGTACCAACAAGGCGTCTTTTCCAGGGACTTGACTAGTGTCCTCTCAATGGCCAGCAGAGCTAGGCTGCTTAAACGGCCTTGGCTCATGGTGTTGCGGGTGTAAGACTTGAGCCGGTTTAAACAGGAGAAGCTCTTTACACCTGCTAGCTCGCTAGCTGGGACTGGCGCGAGGCTAGTGTGAAGTGTGTCTGCCTGTAAGTGCTTTGTGACGGTGGAGAGGCTCAGCAGCACCCGCTGGCCAGAAACTTTGATAGAAGTCAGAAAGAGTGATAGAAGTCAGTCTCCAAACACAAGCAGCTACAAAAAAACACCAGAAATAGAAGCTCGATTTGTCGCTAGTCGTTTCTAACAAAGAAAAAGCCGCTAAGAGGATTAGGAAAGTCTTTGGTTCAACTCAGAACAGAAGGAAAATGTAAAAAATGCTCCCACGGAGGTTTACACCAAAAGATCGCTGATTCGCTCATTTAGCTGTCAATCAAAAAGGGATTCAGCCTCAGAAACATCATCCAATCATCATGCAGAAGCTGAGCATCCAGGCCAGCCGAGGCCAGCCCACTGCCCCATAGACCCCCAGAGACGCTGAGCGTCCGATGGGCCGGACAAAGCCCGGCATTTATCCAATGACTCATCTCGTTTCGCTGCACGCTTTGCTTTACCATTGAACTCTGTGGACGCTGAGCGTCCACCCTGTTTAAAGCGCTGTGAAGCTGCGGGAATGAGTGAGAGGAAAGCCGCGTCGTTACCAGTGATAAGAAGCTGATTCTGAACAAAAGTTGAGCGCGTTGTAGCGCATATTTAGTCAATGACATGTACACACAACAGTGTATTATTCATCACTTATTTTTTGACATTTTAGGGGAAGCTGAGCTTCCCTTGCAGTCTTGGAGCATCCGCCACTGGTCAAAAGATATACCAGCAACAGATCCTTCAACAATGTCTTAAAAAAACAACCAGCCAGTTCTGGTGCTCAACACCTCAGCTGCTCTTCATACTGACACAGCAGTTACCTTTGTTATCTATGAGGAAAGTGTAAGATGCCAGTGAGTCTTGGTAGTAGGTGACATCCTCAAGGATATAGGCCAGGTTCACATCCACCCCCACAACGCCTAGCAGCAGATTTCCAAAGTAGCATGGCCGACTTACTGTCATAATAAAGCCTGGAGGAAATGGGAAAACAGAACTATTTTTAATATTAATATTATACAACTAGCACATTTTTAAATGTCACGGGCAATTAAAGCATTTAGGCGAATTCTCCAAAACTGAACCCAGGGTCAATAGTCCTACTTGTAAGATGTTTGTACCAATAATTCCATTGCAAACAAAAGGTCATTCATAAGTGGCTAAGTGGTTTAAAAGCTCACTAATGGCCAAGCTAATGTGATCTTCGGGAATCTGTTCAGACTACACCAGTAAAGGTCCTGTAGTTTATTAAAGGTCCATAACTTACCTCTAAACCTTCTTTGATTCCTCACACAAACATTATTAACAATAGAAACAGTAAGAGACATCACATTCTTGCATCATGCATTCCATGTACTCATTTAATCATGTCTTAGGATGTGTTCATAAAAGATCTTAAGTACTAAAAAGGATCTCCGAGTGTACCAAGTTCTTTTTTAGAGCAGGGCAGAATTCTCAAGGGCCAAGGCAGGGAAATGCCAATCAAGCTTACAGTTTCTGTGGTGATTCTGAGGGTTAAACCACTTTGCTTGGTCTCCAAACTCACCATCACCCATTTGATCTGCATAAGGCAAACTGAAGGAAGCCATGTCGATCATGCGATTGGGCAAGTTGATGTAGAAGCGGCCCACACTGGTCTCCAGGTTACTGAGCTGGTTAAGCACCATCATACTGCCCTTCACAACAGGCAGTTGGGAGCGGTCTGAAACACCATACTTTGCAGAGTTCTGCTCAGCCAAGTCCCGCATGAACGCCAGCTCTTTCAGGCCTGTTACACCCTCTGTGAGAAATGCATGTGTTTACAAAAAAGGGAGAGTAACAGATCAATAAACTTTAAGTGAGAATAAAGCAGAAGTGCTTTAGAAATGACCGTCTATGATCAGTTGGCTGAATTACCTTTAACAACATGACCCTACCGCAGAGTAAGATTTTACATACTGAACACACAACACTGTCAAAGTTTAAGTCACTGAAATGTGAAAAGACAGACAATAGTTTATAGTTTAATAGTTTATCAAAAGTCAATTAACTGCTGAGTAACAATACAGTTGCTATAAAATAAACACCTACAAGCAGGGATGCACATAAGTGGTGCACATGCGTGGTCAAATGAACGATGTGCAACGTGAATTACAATGTGACACGTGTTTGCGCATCATTATGTTTGGCATTTTTGGGCCACGGTAATATAGGCAGGCTCCAGAGAGTAGTTAACGTATTTCATAACTAGTGCTAGCTTATTTTTTCACTGGTTTTAAGAATACCACCGATTCATCAGCATGTCAGCATGAAGGTAAAAAAAAGAGTATTCGCTGCAAAATGGCTGCAGGAGGTAGCATGGCTCCAAACAGTGGATGTCAGGAGGGTAGTGATGATGAATGCTTGTAGTATTTTCGAGCATTGTAAAAGGTGAGCACCAAGCAACATCTTCAGGTCCTTCTTTGAGAATTAAACCAAAAATTTTAATGTGCACCCCTGTCTATAAGACTATTATAAATAAAGTAATTTGATCAATGTGTTATTTTTCTGTCGAAAAACTAAGTTTTTAGCATTTGTCAATGATTGATTAACATTAGTAATAAAATAACAAAAGCCATTTGTAATACTAATATGAACAAGCAACAGGCCAAAAACTGCTGTCTGACAAGATGATACACAGTTTAGTTTGAACTAGTACAAAAAGCAAGGAAAAATAATCATCATGTACTGCTTTAAGAGATGGATTTTACAATATAATGAAGCAATTTTGGTTTTACTCGTCTACCAACATCATGTCAGCATTTGTTTATTCTTTATTTGAGCTTCATAAATCAAATTATTTTTTAAAAAATGACGAGATATGATCTCCAAAATGAAACGGGCCTGTGCATGTGTGTGTGTGTGTGTGTGTGTGTGTGTGTGTGTGTGTGTGTGTGTGTGTGTATGGCATGTTCGGCAGCCTACAAAACCCAGACCAATGGTACAAACCTGCACTTTTGCACCACCATGCTAATCAACTTCAATCATATTTCTGTGATCTACACACAAAGCCCCTTTCATTCTTTCATGTTGCTGAGTGCCCTTTGATGTGTTCTGCTGCTTTTCTCTTTCTTCCTTTAGATGTCCTGCATTTTAATGTTGCTGATGCTGAACTAATGTATGTTAATAACAGGCTAATGCATGCACGGAGAGAACCAGGTGAGGACAGGGACAATGGAAAAGGCTTTCTTATGAAGAATGCATATACAAATAGACACAAATGCAGAGAGATGAACATGGTGAGAGAAAATTTGTATATATTATATTGTCAAAAGTTTGTGGCCAGATTTTCATCCAAGATTTCTTCTAAAATTAAGGGTTTACACTATATGTTGGAATACACAGGTGAAGATTGGAGTGTACTCAGTCACATGAGCATTAATGAGGTCAGGTACTGATGCTGGACGATTACTTCTGGATGAAGCTCTGCATGTTTTCAGAAACCTTGTGTAGAACTACGTGCACAATAAACTGAGAAGGTAAGAAGGTGTTACCATTGATGAGAGCGTAGGTGAGTATCATGACAGAGTTGTTGTGGTGACGGTTCTCCTCTTTGATGATGCTCAGTGTGGCTCTCTTCTCATGCTCTGAAGAGTCTCGAGAGGTGATCCCCGATGAAAGATAGATCATCACCATATCAGTGTCTGTGCAAAAAGAAAGCGAGAGAAAGGTAGATATTAGATCACTAAACCTGTAAGAAATTCAGTTCAACAGATATTAGGTCTCCATCCATTAGGCGTCTTACTGCTCTGCTGTTTGCTGATGTTGCTAGTGTTCCTCAGAAGCTGGAAGGCCTTCTGAAATCCCAAGGCATGCTGGGTAGGGCTGTCTGAGGCTTTAATGTTGTTGATGAAGGTGCTCATCTTCCTCTTAGTCTCACTGGTGGCTGGAGACAGGAAGCTCTTGTAGCACTGATCCAAGGAACAGGTTCGAACAGCATCAGCTACCGTCAACACGGAGATCTGTGGAGAACAGTAGCACTACATGAAAACCTGATGCTCCCAAGACTGATTCAAAGTACAGTCAACCTCTGGTGTTTCTATTCATGCAGTGGTGCTTAAAAGTGTGTGAACCCTTTATAATTTTCTATATTTCTGCATAAATACAGCTGGGAAAATAAGTGTGTGATACACTGGTGATTTTGCAAGTTTTCCTACCTACAAAGAACGGAGAGGTCTGTAATTTTTATCGCAGGTACACTTCAACTGTGAGAGACAGAATCTAAAAACATCCTGAAAATCACACTGTGTGATTTTTAAATCATTAATTTGCATTTTATTGGACGAAAAATATTTGTTCATCTACCAACCAGCAAGAATTCTGGCTCTTACAGACCTGGTCAATGATCTGAAGAGAGCTTGGAGCACAGTCCCAAAGAGAACCATTTGCTTTTCCGCAAAGGGGACAGGACATCTTAACCGCATTGAAAGGAGGATGGATGGGGCCCAACAACCTCCTTCCCTCAGTAAGAGCATTGAAGATGGGTTGTGGCTGGGTCTTACAGCATGACCATGACCCCAAAACACAGCCATCGCAACTAAGGAGTGGCTCTGTAACAAGCATTTCAAGGGGCGGGAGTGGCCTTGTCAGTCTCCAGACCTGAACCCAATAAAAAAATCTTTGTAGGGAGCTGAAACGCAATGCTGTCCAGCGACAGCTGCAACTAAACATTTCCGTAGTAGAACGACTTGTGTGTTTAGGGTCGTTGTCTTGCTGCATGACCCACCTTCTCTTGAGACTCAGTTGATGGACAGATGTCCTGACATTTTCTTTAGAATTCTCTGATATAATTCACAATTCATTGTTCCATTAATGATGACAAGCCGTCCTGGCCCAGATGCAGCAAAACAGGCCCAAACCTGATACTACCACCACCATGTTTCACAGATGAGATAAGGTTCTTATGCTGAATGCAGTGTTTTCCTTTCTCCAAACATAACACTTTTCATTTAAACCTAAAAGTTCTGTTTTGGTCTCATCCATCTACAAAACATTCTTCCAATAGTCTTCTGGCTTGTCCACGTGATCTTTAACAAACTGCAGATGAGCAGCGATGTTCTTTTTGGAGAGCAGTGACTTTCTCCTTACAACCCTGCCATGCACACCATTGTGGTTCAGTGTTCTCCTGATGGTGGACTCATGAACATTAACATTAGCCAATGTGAGAGAGGCCTTCAGTTGTTTAGAAGTTACTCTGGGGTCCTTTGTGACCTCGCTGACTATTACCCGCCTTGCTCTTGGAGTGATCTTTGTTGGTCGACACTCCTGAGGAGGTAACAGTGGTCTTGAATTTCCTCCATTTGTACACAATCTGTCCGACTGTGAATTGGTGGACTCCAAACTCTTTAGAGATGGTTTTGAAACCTTTTCCAGTCTGATGAACATCAACAACTCATTTTCTGAGCTCTTCAAAAATCTCCTTTGTTCAGGCCATGATACACCCCTGTTCTTTAACTTACACCTGATTGTCATCCCATTGATTGAAAACACCTGACTCTCTAATTTCACCTTCAAATTAACTGCTAATCTTAGAGGCTCACATACATACAAATGTCATATTGGATCATTTTCCTCAATAAATAAAAGTATAATATTTTTGTCTCATTTGTTTAACTAGTATCTCTTTATCTACTTTTAGGACATCAGGAATCTGATGACGTTTTAGGTCATATTTATGTAAAAATCTAGAAAATTCTAAAGGGTTCACAAACTTTCAAGCAACACTTAAGCTCCGAGTCCAAGTAGGTTTCCTTACTTTGTCATGTTCATCGATGGAGTTGAGGATGACAAGGGCAGCATCGCGAGCAATCTGGAGCTGTGTCTCACTGACAGACGCCCCGTGGTCTATGAGCACCACAACATACTTTGACTGTGGTCTCACTGCAGACACATACACAGGCCTACCAAGATAAACAAACAAGCTGATTAAACACCTTTGCAAAAACAATTTAGAATTAAAAAATGACAAAGTACTCAAAAGAGTGAGTCAGTGTTTTGAAGGTATATTTATTTTAGTAAGACAAAGATAAATAAAGAACTTTTTTCTGTAACTGAATTGTACAAAAACAGCTCTCCAGGTGGGCCTAGACTGAACTACAGAAATCATGTCCTCCCATCTTTACCCCTCTCTAGTGTTTGTACAACAGATTCAGTCTTGCATGTTGCCTTTTAAGAGGTTTGGTCTGTTTAGATGCCTTTGGTTCACAATGCATTCATACTTACTATGAACCGCACCAGAGTTCTTTAGAAACAGACAGAGACCCTGAGAGCCAGGCAGTCTCAGTCAGTTTCTAAACAAACTCTGGTGCGGTTCATATTAAGTATTATTTTGTGCACAGCAAGTTTCAGAAGGCAGTGCTCACACTTGCTCTAATGACCACCAGGGTTCTAAATTAACACCCGCCAACCCGCCAAATGCGGGTAAAAAAATCATTTTGGCGGGTGTTAATAAAAACTTACTAGCCAATTTGGCCAGTGATGCAAGAGGTATTACATGCATGATACATAAGGCTCTGTTCTCAGTCATTTATCCCCTGGCAGTACTTCCTACATTTGCCATGAACACTATATACCTTAATGCTACGTCATGACATTATAGCTTGTAGTGAAAATAGCGCGAGAAACCATGGAAATGAACGCTAACACCACTGAACAGACTTCAGGGAGCAACTCAAGGTAGAGGCGAAGTAAATGGGGCCCAGGGTTGCCAGATTTGCGGTTTTCACGTCTAATTGGACTTGTTTGAAAATCCTGTCGCCGGTGAAAATGCGGTTTTTTGGCTACTTTTAAAAATTACCACAGCCGCCAAAAAACAAGAAAAGTGGGACAGACAGAGACAGACAGACAGAGACAGAGACAGAGAGACAGAGAGAGAGAGACAGACAGACAGAGAGACAGAGAGAGAGAGACAGACAGAGAGACAGAGAGAGAGAGACAGACAGAGAGACAGAGAGAGAGAGACAGACAGAGA
>BRDA01011072.1:7007-33317 GCA_036984385.1 Crenuchus spilurus | reverse complement strand
ATAAAATATTAGATGTTGGCACCTCCACATCATTGTGTTCAGTTTTTATTCACAATTTGTTTAGTGTCCCAACTTTTTTGGAATCCTGTTTGTAAATCAAAAAAGATAAACTGACATATTTTATATTCATTACATGTAAAGTGATATTTCAGGCCTTATTGTTTGTCGAAATGTTTAAATATTCAATATATTTGGGCTTCAGTGAGGTACCAGTCAACATTAACACAAACATAAACATCTTTATATTTAATGAATATATTATACACGGTCATGTCAGATTATGACCACCCCTGGTTTGGCCTGGGATGTCACATGACCGGGTTGTCTGTATAAATAAGAGAACAGACCAGTCCGTTGTAGCCGATCACAGACGAGTCACGTTATAATAGTGTAGCTGTGAAACATGGTGGAGGCAGCATCTCAGACACCACTAACTGTGTGTGATGTTCTAGAGCTGCTGTAGTGCAGCGGTACTGAGAATGGACTTATTGTACATTGAGTGCTTAGCAGTGGCTCCTCATGGGCCATTTGTGCCAGAGGGGAACAAAGCAGTCAATGTGCCACAGTACCAGTTAAGCTCTGTAATGAGGAGGACAGTAGAAATGATTAGTAGTTATCACTACTACGTAGGTGATCATGACCTTTTTGATTTGGTGCTGTATGTGGAACCTTTATAAAAAATGGTACTGCACACCAGCTCAGTGGAACCACTGATGACTGTATACAACACATTCTTCACCAGTCTGAAGAACCATTCCATGCAAGTGGTTCTGTACCGTGTCATGATCTCCTGTCGGGCAGAACCCGTGAAGAAGCTCGAGTTATTATTTTGAGTTCTTCCAGGTATCTCAGTGCTGTCCGGCCTTTAAGCACTTGTGACCGGGTGCCGTTCTCCGGTTATTGGTTCTCGCCGCTCGTTTTTACAGATCAGCTGCTTCAGATAGTGTTTCATTAGTTTCATTGACTTGGCAGTACATTGCAGACACGGGCACTAATCCATACCTTGTAGCAGCATTGATTCTTTCACTGACTGGCATATTTTGTGTTCTGTAACTGTGGCGCACTTGGCAAGTTTGACCACTAGGTGCCACTCAAGATTAGACAATGAACCGTAAATGTATATACACTGTGTTTAGAACCGCTTTGAAATGTGATCTCTAAGACTCTGATATCCTGACGGGCTTCTTTCTTAAAGAACCTGCCTATACGTTCCTCCTCCTTACACAAGCCCGAAGTTGGGATCATTTAGAGCCTCTACACTACTCCATGTTCTAACAAGTCGGTTCCTGAAAAGCTGTTTAAAGGAGAACGCTTAAAGGCTGACCTTCACTGTACTCCATCAGGTTTGGGCTTCAGGAGTGATCATAATCTGACAGCACAGGCCTTAAGGTCCGGCCTTTAAAGGCTTTTTACTGCTCACCAAGCGTTTTAGCACCACATTCAGTCCAACACAGCAGTCGGGCCTGTCAGGAAGGTTTCTCTTCCACTTCTTACCACTTCCTGAAAGTCCTTGAGCAGTGAACATGGTCTGAGTTGTAGCTTTAAAAGGATGGTTCACATATATTTGCATATTTTTCCTGTATACCTGATCCACGTTGACTTTAATTATCTCGGGAGAGTAAACAAAGCCTCACTGAACATTCACGTCCAACGTTGTCTTGAAACTTTATGCAAGTTTTAGTAAAATCATATTTACATGGAAGCTACAACACGCTGCTCCAAAGTGGACCAAACAAAAGAAGCTCATAGCTGATTTTTGTTGAAAGTAGTCTCATTGATGAAAGCCTTGGTCTGGCCAGTAGGCACATGAGAGCATTGAAGGAAGTGTTATGACTGGACTTGTGGAGGGAGTCCAAAGACGTGGAAGACCGAGAATAACCTGGATGGACATCAAGACATGGACTGGATTATCAGGTGCTAGCCTGCTACAAGCAACCAGAGACAGATGGCATTGGAGAGAAGTGACTCGTCTTGACGGCGTATGACATGACCGTAGTCTCATTTTACACATTTTAAGCTCATGTAGGTGATAAAACATAGATAAGATAAACATTTTAATGAGGTCTATAAAGACAAAAACAACCAAAATAGCTATGACTCACAAGAGCTCAGATTTAGGTGACTACTGAGTGCTCAATGTTGGCCTCACAGTTCCAGTTCTAAGTGAAACAATATTTCAGCTCCCACCATGTCTTGGCTAACAGAAAATAGCTTAGAAATTAATTTTGCCTCAAATCTTCCTATAAGAGAAAGTAAAAGTGCTATTTTTCTTATATACGCTCTGTTGATGAGGGTGGTGCATATATCTATGTAACGAAATGTAGAAAATGAAAGTAAACATACATGCATTAGCATTACAGTCAGGCTCCGCCTTATTTCCAACTGCTGCTGATACATTGTTGCTGGGTAGCTCGGAGGAAAGCGCAGGATCCCCAGCTCTGATACATCAGCTAACAGACACCTGAGCCAGCGGACATTACTTAGTAGTGATGGGGAGAGAGAGCGCCACCTACCCACCCAGAGACAGCACGGCCAATTGCAGAGCCCTGGCTGTCAATGGCAAGCAGCATTACCGCGACAAACTCGCGATCCTCTGAGCATAATGTCAGCAGCCACCTTAGTCTGTGCCCACAAATGTTAGTTTTATAAATTAAAAAGAGTTATAAATGCAGAAATTTAAGATTAATGTTCTACCATAAAGTATGTCAGGTGATATATCGTAGAATATTTATAATATATCGTATTACATATATCTGATTATCTTTCACTGCCACTAGATGTCACACTTGAGCACCAGCAGCTCGGACCAAAACAAATGCTTCATATCCAGCCACGCCCTTCCCTTCAGCCACACCCACCTCCTTTGGTCCGTGTGTTCTCAGCACAGTGTTGTGTTGGAAGGGCCAGCATTTCAAAACTAACATACACACTCACCCGGACCGGCTCTGAAAACAAAGAGCAGAGAACAGCAGGACGTCATTCTCTGCTCGCATTACTTCACTAGACCTTTACAATAAAGTTCTATTTAAGCTATCTAATGTTTGAGATGTTGCATATATCAGCTTTAAATCCTCAATCAAGTCTAAAAAGCCGAAAAATCACTGATGCTGATATTTTCCCCATATTGTACATCCCTGCTTCTGTTTTTCACAATCACCTGCAGTGCACTTTAATGCTTATGCAAAAACCCTCTTGATAAAGCAGCCGTGGGTGCTCGCTGGTGGCTTTGATGACTTTAATTAATGGCGCGCAGCATTTAGGAAAGAAAAAAAATCACAGATTCGGAGGCCAGGCCTATGAAGAGCTTCATCCACGACCCCCATTGATTAATGAAGTCACACTTAGTCATCCTCATTATCTCTACTTCTGATAAAAGGCAAACGCTGCTGCCAGACCAACTGCATGCAGAGGAGCTCTCTCAGGACATTTAAGGTTAAGCTACTTAGGTCACACACACACACACACACACACACACACACAATCATAAGATAACTATATAATTTACTCTGCTGCCACACATATATATATATATTCTTCAGTTTGCTGATGGCCGTGCAGTAGATGCTGGAGGATTTTACTGTTTTCAGCTACTAGTGAGATCAGGTTCTGATGTTGGATGGATGGAGCTCCATCATTCCAGAGAACAAAGCTCAACCTTAAAACCCATTCTACTGGTCAGCGCTTTTCTGAAATAAAACAGCCAGAGTCAGTAAAGGTGACCTTAACGTAGCTGAATTGGCTCATTAGAAGGTTTAATAGTGTAGCTGTGAAACATGGTGGAGGCAGCATCTCAGACACCACTAACTGTGTGATGTTCTAGAGCTGCTGTAGTGATGTACTGAGAACGGACTCCTTGTACATTGAGCTCCCAACAACATAACAGTGGTGCTCCACAGGCCATTGATGCCAGAGGGGAATGACGACTTCAGAAAGTTGTACAGAGCAATCAACACACCACGGTGGACCAGTTAACTTCTGTAATGAACAGAAAACGGTCAGGGATCATGCTATGTGGGATGCCTGACGTCCTGGGTCTCCCGCTTAACCTCGATCCAGGTCACGGTGAGTCCTCTACCCCTTCACTGTGCTCAGGGCAGGGCTGATATGATGGTGTAGTGTAGACCTTGGACCAGTGAAACCAGAGGAACATTTCATTGCTCAGATGTTGCTCTTTGATGACATCCAAACTGAAACACTCTAAAGGCTACATCAGGTGTATCAGAGCGTAAATCCATCATCATGGACAAAAGACGTGATGTGACTGATGTCCATGATAATCGTGTACCTGTGAAGTATGGTGGAGGTACTATCTCAGAAACCATCGCTGTTCTACAGCCGCTGCAGTGAAGCTGTACTGAGAATGGACTTCTGACACTGAGTGTTTCCCAACAACATAACAACGGTGCCCCAGTGATGCCAGAGGATTCTGAGGAGCCGTACAGAGCAATCGACAGTGGACCGGTTAACCTCTATAATGAACGCAGGAGCAGTGAGGAGAGGATCACTGAGTGCATTAAGGTGGTTGTAATGTGATATGATTAAGTGCTTCAGTTGAGTATTGTCTCTTGTAAGATCCTGTAAGTTACTATTGTGATTGTTCATCTAGTGTTCCCATAAAACATTTCACAAATATCTCTCAGCGAATGTTTTCTTCACTATTCCTCTGTTTCCACTGAGGCAGTTCACTTGGTTTGGTTTGTGGTTTTGCTACTAAGGTCTATAATATCATAATTAATAATAATAATAATAATTAATAATAATAATAATTAATAATAATAATAATTAATAATAATAATAAAATTAATAATAATAATTAATAATAATAATAATTAATAATAATAATAATTAATAATAATAATAATTAATAATAATAATACAGTTTTACAGGAGAACAGAAGTGTATGACAGTAAGTCACTGAGAAAGTCTCATCATGCCAAATGGCCCAGATTTTCTCAGACCGTGACTTTCCTGCTGACGCTAGTCCGCTCATGCAGTCACTGTACAGGAAGGAGCTGGATAGTCACAGCTTCAAGTGTGGATAAATTTGGCTATTTGACTGGAGACCGGTGGCCTAGTATTAGATCCCCGGCAGTAAGTGTCATAGAAACCTCATTTTCATGCTAACTCTGCTAACACAGAGGCGAATGCGCATGACGCCGGTGCTGTGAGTAAATCACATACTCCACGGCTGTGTGCATGAATATGGGACGGTGCGTTGAAACAAGTGGAAAATGAATGAAAAACACTGTCATTGTTGCGACGTCAAGAGGCATCCCATCCATTAGCCTGAATGTGATCAATTTCATCTGGCCCACTTCCATTTTTGAGTGTAGGACAGCTGCTACTTTCTTTCCAGCCAATTTTCTTTGTGTGTGTGTGTGTGTGTGTGTGTGTGTGTGTGTATATATATACATATACATATAAATATACAGTATGTATGTGTGTGTGTGTATATATATATATATATATAATGTCATTAAAAATATTTTAAATGTACAGTCACATATTTCACATAAACATTAAAAATCACAAATCCAGAACCTCTAATTATTTGTATATATATATATTAGCATATTTCATTTGTAGTTATGTCACGCTCCCTGCCCCAGAACTACATTTCCCAGAAGCCCTGGTGCTCCTGTGAACTCATGTGACTTACCGCCCCCAGCTGTTTCTCATTGAGACGCTCATTTACGACTCTACTTAAGCCAAGCCTGGACTGTCATTCATGGTTTGGTGTTGTTGTGCTCTGTACGCTTAGCCCTCTGATTTCTGCTTTCTTGGAAGGTCTTGTATCCATGTTCCTTGCTAGCTTGTTGGCTTTCTTTTCATGTCTAGCTTCTTTAGCTTGTTAACTTCCCTAATCTGTTTAGCTTCCTCAGCTTGTCTAGATTTCTTAGCTTGTATCGCATCCTAGCCTGTGTGGCATATGTAGCCTGTATGGCAGCCATAGCCTTATCCATAGTTTAAAAAAAAAAACTGCCAAAATTGACGCCGCCATATTGCTTGCATATTGGAAGCAAACCTCTAACCACAACATGTAGAGCAGAGGTAGAAGTCAATGCAGTGCTACCACTCAAACTCCACCCCCTCTGTTGAGGTGACGCCCCTTCTGAGTGTCTGTTAGTAACTTAGTGTTGAACAAGACGTCACTTCTCTTCAACAAAGTTTAAAACCTTATTAACAGAGTCACAGAATGTAAAATTAGTTGAGCTGTACTGCTAGCGTTTGCTAGCTAATATCCTTGACCCTCAGAATTACCTGTCTAAAAACTAATAGCAGCCGAGAGCAGGTGTACACACAGTCTGCGGCTGGACCACACCAGCACTCTCTAAAGCAGAGCGTAAACCTGTAAGAGTGATGTTAAATGTTCCTTTATGTATTTCATTAGTCTTTAGTGTTTATTTCTCAGTGTGTTCTGTGTGTAACACTATAGTTATTCTGTATAAAATGTGTTTTTATATATTTTGAAGTGTCTGGAACAGATTAATTGGGTTTACATTATTTCTTATGGGACATACTGCTTCAGTTATCATTCGTTTCAGTTATCAGACACTTTAGAACAGATTAAGGACAATAACAGAGGTTCCGCTGTATTAGATGTTAATGTAATGCAATAATAAAATATATAAATTAAATATGTAGATGTTGATTATTTTAAAACTGAAAATAAAAAACTTTCCATCATGGAGTGCAGTGCCATCTATTGGCCAGGAGCCCCGGAGTTTGATGCTCATCACCATCTCAGTTTGAGCTAATGGAGCCAACATGCACACTGTACTAATACATTAAAGCATCAGCTCCAATTCTCTCTCAGTCCTTCTCTCCATCTTTCAATATTTAAGAGAAACAGGCTGAAACAAAACCGAAAACACACAGACGTCTGCGAGAGGGAGGCATGTAAAGCGTAAAGGCCGCGTATTGATCTGGTGGAGGCGTCTAACAGATGTAGGGCATTAAAAATTAAACCCTCCTTTAAATACTTTATCCGTTCATTAATCAAACACAGATGCCACTGTGACTGCGAGGCACATTTCAGCGAAAATGTGGGCCCGCCACAGTAACGGAGCGGCGCTCTTTTCCTCTAGAACAAGAGGGATTCTGTGGCGTACAGTCAGACATGATAAACCGTCCTGCCACACTGTCTTTACTCACCAGCTGCTATATTTACTATGCATCTCTGAACTGATAGAGCTGTTTTCTCTACCATAGGCTGCTGGTCATGAGTCATGTACTGAATATTACTCCTTATGGCAGATCAGTACAGCCAACTTTATAAATAGAGCCCGGCGCTCAACCCTGAAAGGCTGATGCTTTGGCTTTAAGCTGCCGAAGCATTGGGCTGATTGCATTAATATGCAGTGAAGAGGGAGCTGATATATTATTATTTTACTGCTGAAAAGAGATCTCAGCTGGTGACCGTGAGGAGGAGCTCGGCTCGTGCAGCGCTGGAGGCTGAGTTGCATTTCAAACACAGCGACAGTAAACACGGCCGGCTCAGCACACAGCCACAGATACTCCATAAACATCTCATTCAGGTTTTTCTCCTTTTTTTTGTTGTTGTTGTTGTTTTTAGCAATTTCAATGAACACAGCAGCTGTCACCGGCACAATGATCCATCCTGTTGTAATCTTTCCTCAGTGGATGCCAGCAGCCTTGAGGTAATAATGGCTCTTTTGCTAATGTTTGGGGGGGTAGAATCCAAATTTTCATTGCATTCAGCAAAAAGTGAAATTAATGAGCGGCATAGAAGCTTCTCTTTATGAGCCGTTCTGCTTTCAAAGCACACCTACAAGTTATTGATGTGTTCCTCAAGAACCTGAGCTTGAGGAAACGTCTCTTTAAAATCTATTATCCGCTTAATCTTGATCAGGGTCACGGTTACCCCTTACCCCCTCATCGGGCACAGGGCAGGGCATTACAGACTATCTAAGACAAGCCCAGGACAGGGCATCTCAATGTATTGGTAAAGAGGCTTGACTTCACATGCATCTGAGGAGGCCTGTGTTAGTCTGTCTCCTCCTAGAGACAGGGACATGACTAGTGATGGGGAGAGTCGATGAATGGGCGGGCGGCTATTAAAACATATTGGGAGAAAACCGGGGAACCAAACTGATCTTCAAACAAAATTAGAAGAGAAAATGATAATCACTTCCTCCACATCCAGGTCTGTGCTGCACCAACCTGCCCCTTAAATATGAGGTGAACTGGTCCAGTATCAGATCTGATCAAGTTCTGTAACTAACCCGTCCACTAGGTGGCACTGTGTTGTAGTCTATTTTCAACCATTACACTCAAACAAGTAGGATAAGGACGTGGAAGTTTTCCTAAAACTAGATTTTAAAACTATCGATTTCTCAGAGTATATTATATCGCAGGTCCTGTGTTGTGATATGTATCACATCGACACGTCCACAGCTCTGTTAATTAGCTAATTAAATCAATGTGTTTGATCATGAAAATCACAAAACTATGGAGTTCTCCACCTCTGGCCTAGAGGAACCACATGGGTGGAACCACTGTTCTGCATCTTTAGGATCCTCTGTCTAAATCTGAGCCCAAATATTATACAGCAATGACATGAAATATACACTAAATATAGATTTTAGGTTAAAAATGATTAGAAAGTGTGTTTTATGATTTGTGATATAATAACACACACTTGCGTTTCACCGCTGAACAGTAAATATTTGGGAGCTTTTATTTTTTTAGTCCCAGAAATCATTCATTTCAGGCTGCACAGCACTCAAGAGACATGATGTACAAGATTTGTTCCACAAGAGGGCGCACTTTTATAACGCAAGCATCAGTAAAGGATTGAAAGAAGAGGTTTTATTTGAAATCTTGAATTAGCAGCTTAGAAAAAGTTAGAAATGAGTAAAAAGAAGAGTTTCAGCTTTCATGTGACTCCTCCCCTTTACAGTGGAATATTTAATGAGTTTCTAAGTTTAGTTTTCTTTGTGAAAGACTTAAAGTTTCTTGATTCTACATTACTAGTGTGAATGTGATACTTTGTTGTTATTTTTAAAGATATAAAAGTTTAAAACAGCAGATCTCAGACTGTATCAGCTGGAACTGAGGAAGCGTAAAACAGGTGATCATGCCATCTCTACAGCGTGGCAGTGCATCTTTAAACAGTGTGACTGCAGAAAGAGCAAGTCCGTGTTGGGTAGAAGTGATTGGATTTTGAATATTTGCAAGTAGGATTAGATGCTAAAAACTGACACCTGATGCTGTTGGCCTTTCTGCTCAGATTAACCTCACTCAAACATGTCAGATGAGGTCAATGAATGCAGCTAGTGACATTTTTGGACTAAACAGTTCAGCTAGGACTGTTTGCAACATTTTGCAAAGTATTAGCAAAGTGTCAAAGCTGTGACTAGCCACCAATTAGCGTTAGCTCAGGAGTTTTGAGGAGTTGGAAGTGGACAGTGGAGGACTAATCCTAACCCTGTTCCCATTATTTTAAACAAATTAATTTATGCTCACTTTGTCATTTTTGTACTAAATTGTAAATATTATGTGATCGTATCTGAATATTATGGCCTGGTTCTGGCCCGAGACTTCACAGATGCCATGTCACAGGGTTGCTTAAATAAGTGAGCACATCAGTCAGCTGTATCAGAGAGTAAAACCATCATCATGACTGATGTGACTGGTGCTGATGATGATAGTGTAGCTGTGAAACATGGTGGAGGTCGTATCTCACACACCACTGACTGTGTGATGTTGTAGAGCCGCTGTAGTGAAGCTGTACTGAGACTGGACTCTGTACATTGAGTAGGGTGACCAGACGTCCTCTTTTACCCAGACATGTCCACTTTTTGAGACTTAAAAAACACGCCCGGGCAGAATTTCACAAACGTCCGGGATTTTGTTTTACTCTACGTTTCGTTCACAAACTAGTCTCACCCTCCGCCTGTTCCGTTCAGTTCGCCTGAGTGAGACGTTACGCTATATTAAATGTACTTGGGCGAGCATTAGGACCCAGCAGAAATCCAAGCCGGTTTCCCTTTACGCTGCCTACAAGATCAGCAATTGGTTCTGCCAAGATTATTTATAAATAATATGTAATAATGTATTAATATTTTATTAATGATTAATATTCATTTTATAATTGTATTATTCATAATAAATTTCACAGTAATTAATAGTATATTATTAATAGTAACTAGTAATTATTAATAAAATATAAATCATAATTTGTCAACATGTATTAATAATTAATAATAATACAATTTATGTTCAGGCACAAAAAACGGTGTCCTCTTTTTCGTCGTCTCGGATCTGGTCACGCTAACGTTGATGAGTGGTACAGGGCAGTCGACACACCACAGTAGACCAGTTAACCTCTGTAATGATGTCACATGGCATCTGTGATATCCCAGTCCGAGTTCATTCCAAACCAGGGGTGGTCATAATATTCTGGCATGACCATGTATGTATGACAAAGGAGTGTTTCCAGAACAACGTGAGGTTAGCCTGACTTCAGTACACTTCTCTGTTCTGTCGTGATTTGGTTGTCTCTTCTGAGTGTACATTAAGCGATACTTACATTAGTCAAGCATATGATGCTGTAAGATGCCAAGAAGATCTCTCTCTCTCTCTCTCTCTCTCTCTCTCTCTCTCTCTCTGGCAGTCTTCAGCCTCCCTCTCACACTCGTCTTCGCGACTGCAGTGAGAAAATAAACAGCAATCACTGTAGCATGACTTAAAATCCACTGAGCATCCCGCTTTAAATGAGCTCTCACTTGCGCTCAGATGTAATGGAAAACTAGGCCTGCATCCCCCCAGCCCCTGAACAGGCATATGCAGAGGAGACGTTCTGGTTCTCCCAGTAATTTCACTTACAACAGCCATCCTACTCTGCTTAGAGCAATTACCCAGAGCAATATCATTAGGACAAAAACTGTTTAAGAGCACATACACAGTGTAACATCTCCAGTGGAACATGTGCATCATAATGAACAGTATTGACTGTAGACGTATTGACTTAAAGGTTCTTTTGCAGGGGTCTGGATGCTGAATCCAGTCTCTGGTTCTGTGATTTCTGGTACTGAAATGACCACATACCCACCAGGCACTACAACATCCCAGACTAGAATATGGATTCCAGGTCCAGACCAGGGTTTTGGTGTGGTAAGGCTCATTTGTGTTTTATTGGGTTGTGCCAAGGGTGGCACAGTAGTCTGGTGGTTGGCAGTTTAACGTTCTCCCCGTTCCTGTGTGGTTTTCCTCCAGGGTCTCTGGTTTCCTCCCACAGTCCAAAAACATGGAGGTCAGGTGATTTGGGTACTCTAAATTGTCCATGTGTGTGTGCCCAGCAATGGATTTGTACCCTGGACTAGGATGGTGTAATGCCCTGCCATGCACCCAATGAAGATGTGGGGTACTCGCCACAGCCCTGATCAGAATGAAGCAAGATGATGGATGGATGGATGGATGGATGGATGGATGGATGGATGGATGTATGGATGAATGGGCAAGTTGCTCCAATAACCATCTGTCGTCATCATAATCCAGTCAGATTTACACTGAGTGCCCATACCTCTCCACTGGGCAGGGCATTACACTATTTTGCCAAAGCCAGGACAGTGTGCCACCACAGTCATTCCGTGTATCCAGTTTACCTGAACTCCATGTTTTTGGACTATGAGAGGAAACCGGACACTCCATAGGAAACCCCACCAAACATGGGGAGAACACCCAGACAGGGAGGCAGACGTTCTTCTAACCACCCTTGCTTCTTTACCTACTTTAAGGTTCTGTAAAGAACCTTGTTTAAAAGGTTGAAGACACTTTTAATGGCTCTGCAGTGTGGAAACTGACATTTCTTTACTAAAAATACCAAATAAAACGATTCTAAAACCATCTCACTGAAATCGTAAAACACGACTGTCCAGTAAAAAGATTCTGTTCTAATTCTGTTCAAAGTGACGGTTCTAGTACTTTTATAAGACTAGAAGATTTCAGAGTAAACGCTGTAAGATTTTGTAATGATTGAAGAGAATAATGGATAGTATTGTTTAATTTTTGGGCAACATTTGGATTGATTATCGAAGTTCTTATACGCTGGTGCCCCCACTGATGCCAGAGAGGATCAACAAACCTGACGAGTGGTACAGAGCAGTCGGCACACCACAGTGGACCTCCATAATAAACAGGAGAGTGTCGGAGATCACCACTAAACAAACTCTTACGTCTGGGCCACAAGCTTAAGGTGGTCATAACATTCTGATATAACTGTATATTTGTGAACTTGTCTGCTCAGTTCTATTTTAGTCCTTCCTGTGTCCTGTTTAGGGTTTAACTTCATTGTGTTCTGTTGGTTTAGCTCCTGTACTGCGTTGTGAGTGCTCACCTCAGAGCTTTATCATGTGATTTTAGACCAAAGCTACTTAAAGCACTGTTTTGTGCTGTCTTGCTACAATGGTGGAACCTTTTTAAAATGGAGAACTTTATGGTTGGTTATTGGAATTTTTTATTCTCTGAACCAGCAGAAAGCAACCGAAGTGCTCTTGAGCAAGGCACCTAACTCCCAACTGCTTCCTGGGTGCCATGATGAGGGGCAGGCTTTGGGCAAGTGTGCCTCCTAGTAAAGTAAAGAAAGTAAAAGTAAACATTCCTGCAGATGGTTTTAATGCTTGTACTTCAGTATTTTATTGAACCAAGTTTGTTTATACAGCACAGAAGTGAAATAAAATAAAATAATGGAAAAAACATGGATATAGGAAACGATGCAATGAGGTAATGTTTCAATTAGTTTAGAAAAAGTAAAGTAAAATCTCAATTTAAATTGAACTGCATAAGTGAAAATAAGTAGAAATTAAAAGTTATTTCTAAACATAAATGAAAAATAAATCAATAAAAAATAAGATGGTTTTAATAACTTGAATGATTGTTTCCTTAAATAAAATAATTTTTAGTTACAGCAGTTTTACTTGAGGACCGATATGTAGACATGATTACTAAAGTAAAAACTAAAGTAAAAATAAAAATCAAGTTCTAGCTAGCATACAAAAAGGCAAATTCTGTACCAGTGCATCACAAAAAAATCTGAACATTGTGAAAAAGTAAATGTTTGTTCACATTTTAATTCAAAAAGGTTAAAAGTTTGTTTATAACTCATGATTAGATTATTAGAGTAAGCCGTATCAACACTAAAACAAAAAATTGATTAAAATATGCAATTAATGCATAACATGATAGTTTACCTTTTTAAATTTAATTATGAAAAATTACTTTTTGCATGATATTCTAAGTTCTGAAGACAATAATCGATCCTCGTGAGCAAATATTGATTCATTTTAACCCTCTAGACTCCACATCAACGAATTGATGTTTCCTGGCAGAAAACAGAACAAATACAGCAACTTTCACAAACGTTCATTTTTAAATATAGTTTTGTTTATGTTTATAGTATTTACTAAGAGTATCTTTTAACACCTCTTTTTATTACTGAGTACTTCACTTTATATTTGAATTTCGCCAGTGTGGTAAATGTTTATTCATAATTTAATCAATAAAGGTAAACTGTCACATGTTTTATTTTCATTACATTATTATTATTTATTTTTTTTACATCCAAGCCATACTGATCAACAACAATAAACACTTGAAAAATGTCAGTTTGTGTTGATTAAATTTAAAATATGACATTTTACCACAAACACATCTATATATAATTTTTGGTACTTTTGGTTTTGGTATGTTTACTTATTTACACATTTTTACTTGAGGAATCAGTCGATCATAAACTTCCTGTAGATGGTTTTAAGGTGATTGTACTTCAGTGTTGTATTGAGTTTGTTTATAGACCACATTTCATGAACAAAAGCAATTGAAAATGAATTAATTTTTTTACTGAGATAAAAGAAAAAAAGTACAATGTAAAATGATATTGAATTTGTATTTTAGAAATCATTTAAAAAAATGAAAAAGAAAAAAAATTATATAATAAATGATGTATATTTATATGCCCATTTTAAAGTATCAGCATCAGTATCGTTGAGGGAATATTGGAATGACCCATCGCCCCCTCCCTACTTCAGAGGGTAAGGGCGCGCGTTGCACGCCTGACGCTCACCAGCAGGGGGCGTGGTTTGCACGCGCCGAGGGGGGCGGTGCCTCTGGCGTGACGTCAATCGGATTGGCTGAACGAAGCTCCGCGGCCCCGCCCCCCTCGGGCTGAGCTGATCCCACGTGTGACGCCTGCATTCCCGGCTCAGTTGCTGCTCTCTGCTCGCAGGAGCTCCGCTGCTTTCTGCCTCCTTGCCTCTCTCTTTCTCTCTCTTTCTCTATCTCTCTCTCCTCTCTCTGTCTGCGTGTGTGTGCGCGCGCGTGCGTGAGTGTGTGTGCGTGAGTGTGAGAGTGTGTGTGTGTGGCTGCCTTATACTTCCATTAGCTATGGATGGAGACGGGAGCCAAGCCACGTCTGGAAGCCCCAGCGACACGCAGCATGACCCGGGGTAAGATCCGCGGACTCGCGCACTTCTTTCCGCCGCTTTGTTGTTGTTGTTGTTGTTGTTGTTTTTTCT
This sequence comes from Crenuchus spilurus, assembly GCA_036984385.1. Taxonomy (NCBI): domain Eukaryota; kingdom Metazoa; phylum Chordata; class Actinopteri; order Characiformes; family Crenuchidae; genus Crenuchus; species Crenuchus spilurus. Next base: position 18,779 of record BRDA01011072.1, on the reverse strand, counting down.
CGTGTTGGGCTCAAGTGCTGGAGCTCGCTTCGTTCGTCCTTCCGGATCCAGCTTTGTTTGCGTGGCCTCGTTTCTAAACCCCCCTCCTCCTCCTCCTCCTCCTACCATGCAGCTCCGGTCCGTTTCTCCTTTTCCGCAGCAGCTACATTATACACAGCTTCTAGTCTTGTGTTTTCCTTCTCTTTCGCTTCGTCTCGTTCGCTTTTATGTTCTTCTTTAAGCCTTTTTGTGTCAAAATGGAAAATCTGCCATCTACACTCACTTTCTTCTCTCTTGTTGTTGTTGTTGTTTTTGTTTGCGCCCTTCCAGCAAAATGTTCATCGGTGGCCTCAGCTGGCAAACCTCACCAGGTAAGAGCAAGCAGGAGACTCTTTTGTTAGTTTGTGTTGTGTGTGTGTGTGTGTGTGTGGTAAATGTTCTGCAAGGTTATGCTGCTTTGCAATCAGTCCTCTATTCGACCCCTGCACGCATGTCTGCTGTTGTGCTCAGCCCAGGAACTGAACCACTGTTCTTATGTGCTTCTCCACAGACAGCCTTAGAGACTATTTTAGCAAATTTGGAGAAATAAGAGAATGTATGGTGATGAGGGATCCCACGACAAAGCGCTCCAGGTAACCCCCCCCCTCTCTTTCTCTTGCACTGGGCTCAGAAAAAAGGTCTATATTTAAAGTGTCCTGCCTTGGCTTGCACTGTCAGATAGATTAAGCAGGAGGAGCTGGTTGTCCGAAGCTGCTGCCTAATGCAGTTTGACATTGACCTGCGACTGTACTGCAAAGCTAGACTGTACAGCCGCGCATGGACGCAGCCAAGCCTAACAGGACTGAAATGATGTCATGTTGTTGTTCTTATGATCTTTGTGTGTGTGTGTGTCTTCTTCTTTCAGAGGGTTCGGCTTCGTTACCTTCGCTGATGCGGCCAGTGTAGATAAAGTCTTAGCTCAACCACACCACGAATTAGACTCCAAGACGGTACGTCTGGCTCTCGACTCGTTTCGTGTTGTGATGTCATTTATGTGTGTTTGTCCTAAACTGTGCTGTACGTTAAACTTGGCTGTTTCTCCTCCTCATAACCTTGGAAGTGGCTCGTTTGGTAGCTGAGAGTGAGCATCTGCGCTGAAAGGCTGCTTAGGGATGTCCTTGATTGAAATGTATCCTCCCCTGGAGCAGCTTCAGCTCCTTGGTTGCTTCCCTCCTCCGCGGACACTCGAGTTTATCACTTGTGCAGGAATCGCAGTGACGAATGGGCCGCTAGACTCTGTAAGGACCTGGACTTTTTTGGGATGGTCAGGTGTCTCCTGGTGAAATGAACGTAGGACGAGGACGCTCCGTACCCTGTTGTCCGATTACTTTTGGCGTCTGACATTCAGCTAATAACAGTGTTCCGCTGCTGTAATAACTGTACTGGTGCTTTGTTGCCAACTTTTTTTTGCTTAAATTAGAAATCAAAGGATGTTAACGTGCTCTGGGTGTCTGTCCATCGCCGTCTGTATGCACCACCACCTCCACCACTGTCATTTTAAAAGCCCTGAAATGTCAGATGCCGCGCTGCGCCTTGTATAGCTAACAGCAGCCGAATAATGAAGCGCGGCGCTGATTTCTGAAGGGCTGCTGGTGTCGGAATAGATGGCGCTCGGCTGAAATCAGATTCATCTGAAGTTTTCCCTCAGCGGGGGGTGCCGTGCAGCCTGCTTCAATCAGCGCGGTGAATGGAGCGGCGCATATTGAAAAATAAATGGCTTTGATTGCCAAAGTCCGCTCAAGGGGAGCTTTTGGAGGGGAGAGATGGCTTTCAGATATATAACGCCGAGCGTGTCGTTTGTCGTCAGGTGCCATGAAGGGACGGCCATGCTCGGCTTATGCCAGGACTGACTTGTTGCTTACCGTTCTAGGGGGGTGGCACAGGAGTATATTTGTATAGTGAAGGAACTGGAGGATGCTGTTGTGTTTACTTTATTTCACAGGGACAGTGCACACTAATTAACAACCTTAATTAGTGATTTCAAAGCACAGTGTTTACACAAAAGTCCACTTGTGTCCATTTTTAGGTCCCATAGATGGACCAATAGAATCTCACATTGTTAGAATAACCAGAGTTTGAGCAAATTTCTAATCAAACAGTATCAACATTAAAACAAAAGAAGCTGAAATGTGTCCCATTTGGTGTAATGAATATAAACTGCCATCAGTACATCTACCCCAGCAGACCACTCCATAAAATATGACTGATACCACCACAGTTTAAGGCTGATCATAATAATAATAATAGAATAATAATAATAATAGAATAAGATGTAACAGTTGGGATGTGTAGTATGGGTATGGGATGGGTAGTAATACTAAGATAATAAAATAGAATGAATATAGAAGTAGAGGGGTGTTTTATATTTATTTACTGTACATTCTGGGTCTGGTATCATAACTACACTTATGTGCAGTTAAACATAAAAAATTAAAATAAATACAGATATTTATACCTCGGACATGAGACATAGTCCTCTCTGATTGGCTGACAGGTGTGTTAATTTTGTGTAAGTAGATGCAGTGACAGAGTAGCTACAACAGCCAATAACAGGCTCAGACAAATGGATGATGGGATGCTTAGACCTATTTGTGTCCTTCCAGGTGTTCTGTTACACCAAAAGATTTTCGGTGCAGTGGAGGAAACTCTGCTTTGTCTTTTTACCTCCACCTTGTTTATGAATGCTGTTTATTAAGGGGACACTGTCCAATGAACAGGACCTTAATGTGGTGTAACAGGAAACATTGGGGCATGTTATGATGTAGACGGTCAAAGTCAAGACCAAAAATGATGGTGAGAAGTGTCCATCCATATAAGTCTGGAATCAGGACATAATATATAACAGACATATAAACATAAACACATTGGTACACCTTCCCATTTGGCTTTACAGGAGTTTTTAGGGATTATTTTATTATTGATTATAAACACTTTGCCTCTGTCACATGAGATACTGTAGTAAATGTAGAATAAACTGAGTGTCTGTGTTTTGTGTTAAGGTGTAGTGTCCATCTATCTGCTCTGAATTGCTCTCTAAAATAGAAGCGAGTGGTTTTTTTTGGTAAGGGGAAGCTGTGTTTCTGTTTTGCAGAAAAGGAAAATTAAAGGAAATTGCAGCAAAGCAGGTTATGATTAAAGACACGCTGTTTGCCTCCCATTTTGTCTGCGGAGTGTGAAATGATTTCCAATAATATGCAGGTGCATGCTGCTTTAAAAAAGGCCCACACTAACCTTTAAATAAAGCCGGAGTCTTTTACGCCCGTTTCTCGCTGCGGTCGAGGCTCCGCTCCAGGCCACTCGCTGACACCTACAGTTTCCTGTCGTTCTTGGTTTTGCACACTTGCTGTAAGTCATTAAGGACTGAACACCTGAGAAGGGAGGTCACACATGGCACATCTAGACTCAAGTGGACCTCTGTGGAATACAGCTCACATGTGCCTTTCACAATATTACGTAATCGACTGATTGTGATTATCTGTAGATTGATGGCAAATACTTTAAAGAATCGCGATTATTTGGGACGGCAGTTGACTAATTTGAATGGGTAGTTTGAGTGAAAGCAGAACGAATAGAAATGTGATGTTATATAAACAAACACTCGTAATTGTTGGTGTTATTTAAGTCAGCAGTATTGTTTGTTTATTTGAGCTCAATCTGCATCTGAGACAGCTGGTCTGCAATTCCCCAAACTGAGCAGCCACTGCACAATCACCTTGTTCTGATTATTTTGGATATTGGTAATTATTTTTAATAATTAAAGAAAGCAGAATGAACTGAAATGTGATGGTACGTTGTAATTTACAAAAATACGTTATAACTTGTTATAATTAAAGTTTTACTGGTCAGAGGTCAGTCACGTTTGTTTGTTTGCTTGTTTCTTTGTTTATCTGAGCTCGAGGTCAGTTTAGAGCTGCTGAGTGTGGACAGACAGGACAGCTGATCAGTTATTTATATAAATAATCACTTTAATGATTAGAAAATAAAAAACAAAAATAAATGCCATCTTTTATGTTATAGCTTCGTATGTGTTGTGGTTTACAGAAGATCTCTTGATTTGCACATTAATACATATTTAATTACATTACTAATGAATTAAAACTATATATTTAAAACAATAATAAAATTAACAAAAATAAAATTAGATTTCAGTAATGTAGGAGATGTTTTGCTCATCTCTGTATTTAGGTGTGTTTAAAGCGAGTGAAAGGAAGTGCAGTGATTTCCTGTAATAATGTGTCAAATTGGAATTTTTCTTATTTCTTTAAAGTTAAATAAATTTTTTTTCAGGGTTTTAATCCGGCTTTTAATACTTTCTATTCAAAATTCAGGTCTAAATCAGAGATATGAAAGTCGATTAATTAACAGCTTATTGTGTTTATTACTTATGTAACAAGTGTCCAGCAGAACATGCTGTGACATCTAGAAGAAGGAAACTCCCCCAAGCTAAAAATAGGACACAGCATTATTATCAGTTTGAATTATCAGTCATAATTTTTTTTCCCCATTTACTGATATTAATAACATTATTTACTCTTTAATAGGACAAACCAACAGTTCAAGTCCTGAAACTGAAATTTGTCTCCTTATTTAAATAGCATGAATTAAATTAGCTGCTATATTGAGGAACTGTTAATTGAAAAAGTTGATTTGTGTTAATAATTGAATAAAAAAAGTCATATTTTATATTCATTACCCGTAAAGTGAGTGTGACTTATAGCTATAAAATCCAGAATCTTAAATTATTACAATTATTAGAATATTTTATTTTCAGTAAATTGAATAAAAACTATTGAAATAGTATCAACATTAAAACCAAAAAAGGCTCAAAATATGTAATAAATATAAAATGACAGTTTACCTTATGAAATTATGAATAAAAATAGATTTTTTCAGTATGTTTTAGATGTAAGACGGTAATTCTTAGTTAAAAAGATGAAGAGATGAGATGACTTGGACATGTTGAGCTCGTGTTTAGTTCTGTATGAGACTGTGAGGTGAATATAAATGTGCTGTTTGACTGTTTTTACTGCAGTGATAGAATGAGAGCAGACAGTGTGTGTGTGTGTGCGTGTGTGCAGCACACCTGTGTATTCACCTGCCTCGCTGCCTCTGGTGGACCAGGCGCCGTGGCTGTGGTGAGCGAGGTTGCCTCCACAGAGGTGTACGGTTACACTTCAGAAATGTGATGATGACTCACTTTCGGCTGCTTTTGCTGTAGTTACCAGACAGCAGAGTCCAGTGTGGGCAGCGTCGTGTTCTGGTTCCTCTAAAACTCTCACACTGTAGCAAACAGACTCTAATCTGAGCATCTGAGCTGGCGTCTGGTGTCACAATTCAGGCTTACACAGTGTTGTAGTGAGACCACTAGAGACGAGAAAAGACCAAGACCAGATTGAGTTTTTTTTTACTATATAACAATAATAATAAAAGGAAAATTAATAAATGACATTATTTATGCATATATTTTGTAAAATCTAATTAAATATGAATTGTTATATAAAACCATTATATAAATTTCTAATAATAATAATAATAAATATTATTATTATTATTGGTAACACTTTATAACTTTTATTAATAGCTCATTAACTAATGATTAATAAATGTGAACAAATCATTAGTTCATGAGAATTTCATTAACAAATGATTTACTAATGATTTGTTAACATTTGCAAAAATGAATAAAGCCATTAGTAACTACATAAACTGTCATTTATAAACATTTGTTCATGTTCAAATTCTCATGAACTAATGATTTGTTCACAGTTATTAATCAATAGTTAATGGCTTATTAATGAAAGTTATTATAAAATTATAAAGTGTTACCAAATTATTATTATTATTATTATCCATCCATTCCATCCATCCATTATCACAACGGCTTAATCCTTATCAGGGTCGCGGTTTATTATTATTATTATTATTATTATTATTATCATTATTATTATTATTATAGATTAGTCTGTAGAGAAGTGACTGATTTATTAATTTATTTAGAAAAAAGTTTGATTTCTAATTAACGTTAAGATCAAAGATGGTGATGATGACGACAGGTGAGTTGCACCTGGCTGGTCTCAACAACAGTTGGCTGTTAAGTGCCATCAAGTTGAATCAGACTCCTGGTGACCATATGAACATTGTTTCTTTATGGCTTTTTCATGATTCCTCTGATTGTATCCATCCATCTTGTTGCTGGTCCTCTTCCTGTTTTACCTGAACTGTGAACTGGATCTCAGAACTTCAGTTTGCTTATCTGGGCTTCTAGTGCTGCTTTGTTTTGATCCAAGCTTCTCTCAAAAGTCTCCAACAGCAACAACATTAATAATCCTCCATGTTCAGCTTTGACATCCAAGAACCGCGGAGAAGAGCACAGTTCTGGACAGTTCTAGTCTTTGTTACATTTGAAAGAACCTTTGTTTGTATGTAATACAGGTGGAAGAAAATGCCGTATTGATTCTTTCAGTACACAGTCATCTCAAAATGTTATGACCTGGTTTGGCTTGGACGTCACGGTTGCCACGTGACCGAGTTACTGCATGTATAAATAAGTGAGCACACTAGTCAGTTGTAGCAGAGTGACTGATGTGACTGATGGTGATGGGGTACCGGTGAAGTATATCAGAAACCACTAACATTTTAGGATGTTCGAGCCGCTGTAGTATTGAGAATGAACTTCTCGTACATTGAGATCCTCCCACTGGTATAACTGTGACCACTGATGGCAGTGACTCCAGCGAATGATCCAGAACACTGGACCAGATAACATCTATAATGAACACAGGAGTAACAAAGTGTCTGAGATCACCATTAAGTGAATATGTCCATCCTTCAAAGCAGTAAAGGTGGTCACATGACTGTATTATATGATTGTAATACATTATGATATGATACATATATTGGCAGCATCTTGAGCATAAACTCCCAACAGTTTCTTAAAATTGTTCCTCTGGCTGATAAATGCCAAATCGAGCTGTGCTACCAGCATCTTCTGAGCTTTCATTTGACTTTATGCCAATTTGCTGCAATATGCCTTATTTCTGCTTCATCCAGCTGCACAGTTCTTTAACATCGCTGCTAACTGTGGCTGTCATTTGGGGCAGATTTGCTGAGAGAGGGAGAGAAAACGTTCCCAGAAGCTCTAATAATGAACAGAATCCATAGGAAGATCTAAGCTGTAAGGATGTAAAGCAATTGGCTTCTGCCCTGATTTCCCCTCATCTCTCTGTGAGCAGGCCCTGAGAGACAGAGCAGGAAAACCCTGCCAAAGCAGATAAAACAGCCAAACGGGAGCCGCGCGTTGGTCCACTTTTCTTCTTCTAATGGTCTGGCGTTACTTCTTAGAAAGAGACGAGCTTCGGCGTGTTAAGCTGAAGAACAGCCCCACCGTGATAAAGCCTTTTAAAGGGCACGTACCACAGGAAACACTACGGGCATCACTTAGGGAAGAAGGAGTTAAACAGAACACTTCCAGCATGTCTGCGCACCGAAGCTATGGCATCGTTTTTGTGAGGTCACACACCAATCTGCATATCAACAAACCGCACACACATGTAAGCTGGGCATAATACAGAGCCAATCAGAAAAGAGCTCATTTACATACAAGGCATAATAACACAAAACTGTATCTCATTCCTATAGAAATAATAAAAATAAGCTCTTCTTTAGGTTAGAGCTGCGAGGCTAATCGCTAACTAACAGTTGTGAACAGTAGTCACCTAAATAGCCTCAGAAGGACGGGAATCAAATCCATGCTTTTGTTTACGCTGGGCAGGGGAGTGGTGCTCTCCCCCAGCACTGGTCTGTTGTACATTTAGAACCAGTCCACCCCTGCCTAGTCGGCTCCATCACAGCACATGAACAGAACGTGTCCGAGGCCGAGCCGAGGGGACGATTGAGTTGTAGTGATTGTTAGCACGGTTAGCCTCGCAGCTCCTAAAGAAGCAGAAACCGGCCTCCTGTCTGAGCGACTGCGTCGGAGTGAAATCGAGATTTGTGAGTGAACCGTTTCTTTGAATCTGTGATAATATTCTGTGGTCAATTTCTGTCTCATTAATATCAGCTTACAGAGTATAACTGCTTATTGATTGAGGCGTATGCAGGCGATGGAGATTTATCTGAGACTTATTGCTGTAGAAGTGAGGCGGCCCTCAGCACCTCACATCAAAGACTGACCGGTGTTTACGTTTTTAACTCTCGTTTCTTTAGCGTGGCTCCTTAAAACGTCTTTAATTTAGGCTAAATTGTGTTATTGACGACTTTATTAAGCAGGAAATGTGCATATTTGCTCCTGACATTAGAAGTGGCTTTAAAGCTAATTCAGAGGGAATTCTACTGACATTTCTATATGATTTAATGAGCCTTCAGATTACTGGTGATGGGAACCAGACGACTGTACAAATTTATGACCAGTGATGCCAAAATCGATGGTGTCCAGGACAGATTTTGGAGCTTTGCTGTGAGGATTGTGACCGGATGTTTAATGATAACGACCTCCGACTCATCCCAGAATTACAGGATGGAGCAGAGAGCACAGCTCAATGCTGGGGGTCTTTATACCCATCTAGCCCACCTGGCATTAGACACGGTGCCAACAGGTTGTTGTTTGGTCTTATTCTATTGGCAGTACTTCTGTACAGGGACTAGACGAGCTTTGTGTATGTCTAGGTAAGCTGAATGTTCATTAGAAGGTGTGTCCACAAACGTTTGGACACATTGTGTAGTATTGATGGTGATGTAAAATAATCAAAGGTAAAATGTTTCTTAGCTTAATTTTGGGTGAGGTGGCATTAAGCCCTTCAGATGTCTGGTTCCCATCACAGTGAAGAGTTTGTGTGTAAAAGGAGACTTTACTGATGTAGTTCTGACCGTGTGATGTCATGGCTGTGACTGTGGTGATGCAGGTGGGCGGAGTTTAGCCTTGTTGTGTTTTCGGATGCTGCTTCTTCTTTATAAGCGACTCTATCAGTGAAGCCTTCGATATGAATGAGGACTGATTCTCCCATCAGACCCACACTTTCCTAAATATCTCCACTGAAAGGCTACAAATTGTTGGCATTTTCATGCTCGTTCAGTTCCACAGTGGTCCAAAGCTGGAAGCTGACCTGTGGGCACTGATTGGCTCATGTTGTGCCTTTTTGGGGGGTTCTCGTACATCTGCTTGTGCTGCTTTTGATGAATGAAGGCAAAGTTAGGACAGATGGTGAGTTTTGGACTGAGTCTTTAAGCATGGCTGAATGAGAAGAGTGGAGCTCACGGAGGAATTCTGGACGGGTTCTGCTTTGAGCTGGAGAGCTGGACCCTCTTAGTGTACAGAGATGGGCTGAAGGGTGGAGGAGAAGAGGTGGCAGAGATGGGAAGTTTTATGGTATAGGATTAGTGGAGGGAATTTGGGCATGGTCCTCCTAATGTTTACTTATTGGATGGATGGACAAGGTGCCATCACCTCTTGAACTTTCTGTTCCCTCCAGAGGTTCCAGCACTCTTTTTTTTAATATATATCACCTGCACATTTAATATTTATCACCTGTTTAGTGCAGCTGATATATAAATGCCAGTTCTTCTTCTACATCTGATTAAATAGAAATATTAAAATAAAAATAATTTGATTTGAGAGGAAAGGAGAACAGTTCTGTCTTTATCTGCAGTGTAAACCTGACACTAGGGGGAGCTCTACAGCAGCTACACTGATTAGACTGCCTGTAGATGTGAATTTTTTAGTGTTCTGGCCTTGTGACACAGATTTAAAGATTAAGTTGACTAATAGCACTGTTATTATTATTATTATTATTATTATTATTATTACAGCTGTTGATTTTCTCAAAATTGAATAATTAGCCAGATTAATAGGCCACTGGTTATGTACTGTAAATCTGATATGTTTACATCTCTGGTTACACTAAATTTGACCTGTGCTGAGGGTCTCGGCCCGGACGAGGTTAATAAATGCCGTGTTTTATGAGAAGTGTTTCCTCCTCACTGTAAGATTTTGAATCGTACACTCCGTCTCTTTAAAGATCAGGTTGTGGTCGACATCTTGAGCATTTTTTGTAAAAGTGAAAGTTCTGAAAGGGACATTTTTGCGCATACCTGTGTGGGCTTTGACAGAAAAACGCCTCATCAAAAAGTCAAACTGTTTGCAATTCAGAGCATGGTGTTGTCTTTTGCTCTGATAGGGCTGCTTCCATGGAGTAATTGAGGTTGAATTGGTTGTGCCTGGGGCTAATTGCTAAAACGAATCATTACATGGAATTCATTATGAGGAAGGTTACCATACCCAGGTGTTATGGAATTCATCTCCTAAATTGACCTGATTTACAGAGATAACAGTCATAACTCTGTCAAATGGAATTATGGTGGTGGAAAATATTGCACTGCTTCAGACAAATTTCTCATCTCCCTGTCGTTCTGGCAAATGAGGCACACAACGTGGTAATGAAGGCCTGCTCTAGATAACACCAGTATAGTGTTAATTCCTCTTAGTGCTCTTTATCTATGCATTTGTCTGCTGGGGCAGATTTTGTGATGGGCCCTATATAGGTCCAAATTTAGCGATTGGGTCCCATATAGGCCCAGATTTAGCGAAGGGGTCCCATATAGGCCCAGATTTAGCGAAGGGGTCCCATATAGGCCCAGATTTAGCGATGGGGTCCCATATAGGCCCAGATTTAGCGATTTAGTGTTCTTCAATGGTTAGGACCCTCACATCCACACTAACACGCCACCACCATGTCAGTGTCAATAAGAATGATCCACCACAGATAATACTTCCTCTGTGGTGGAATGGATTCTCTTTACAGGCCACATTACACACGTCACAGGTGTACATACTGTATGCAGTAAACTGATGGTTATCCCCCACCTCCATCACTAGCAGGTCTTTCTGCAGGTCCACACTGGAAGATCTGCCTCCACGTAAAGCGCTTGCCTTGCCGAACACGGACAAGTAATTTTCTGCAAGAGAACAATTTCGATCTGTTTACGTTTTTTGCCCCCCTTTTCTAAAAGCCCCGCTACGTCTGCCTGGATGAGATTGTTTGAAAGTTCTCTTTTAAAGAGCCGTATATTAAAAGCCAAGCGAAGGCAGCGTGACATTGGTGCATGAAATAGTTTCTCTTCGTTCCAAATGCAAGATTGATAAGGCTCCCACTGCAAGCCTCAGTACCGGTTAACCAGAGAGAGAGAGAGGAGGCACCGAAATTAACGAGATGACAAACCGGAGAACAAAAATAAAGAGCTCGGCTCTAAACCCAATCTGATGTCCTCTATTACTCTCCAGTTTTTTTAGAATAATCGCAAATCCATGAGGCATCTTTATCTCACTGTAGTATTGTCCACAAAACTCTGAGCTCGCTCTCTCTCTCTCTCTCTCTCTTTCTCTCTTTCTCTCTCTTAAACAGCAAAAGTCATGATCATTCAAAACAGAAAAGGTAAATAGTTCGTTATATAACCGGGGACTATATAGCATGTAGGGATCTTTACTCTTAACTTATAGACATTGAAGGTCTTGACGACGAAAATAGGTCATTTTACGAAGACGTCCTCGGCTCGTGTAAATTTTTTCGTCCATTTACTTTCGCGACACGTCTGTGACAAATTCTCTCTCTTTCTCTCTTTCTCTCTCTCTCTCTCTCTCTCGCTCGAGTCTCAAAACACCTGTTATGATGTCACTCTATTTCTACGGAGCACCTAAACGCTAATAAGATTTTTTTGACCTCTCATTATCTCCTGTAGTCTAACCCAAATCTCGGCTCGAGA
>BRDA01011071.1:52321-65097 GCA_036984385.1 Crenuchus spilurus | reverse complement strand
CACTATTAATCACTAGAATAGGAGATATTAGTCCATAAACAACCTCAATAAACACTATTAATCACTAGAATAGGAGATATTATTCCATAAACAACTTCAATAAACACTATTAATCATTAAAATAGGAGATATTAGTCCATAAACAACCTCAATAAACACTAATAATCACTAGAATAGGAGATATTAGTCCATAAACAACCTCAATAAACACTATTAATCACTAGAATAGGATATACAGTATTAGTCTATAAACAATGCTATACTGTAATACTAATGCCAGCTCAAAGTGCATATTTACCATTTGTGAATGTCATGTAATGCTTTGGAAAAAAATATGTACTAAACTTCTTGCAGAGAGTAAACTGTCATACTAAAGCCGATAAAGTCACTGTCAACAACTTGTACGAGACACCAAAACAGCTAAAAAGCAGTGAACCTGTTCTACCTCATCCTACTATAAAAGATTGAGTAGAAGCAGCATTTGTTTGACTTTTTTATTGTCCACCTTTCACATTTATAAAGAACCACAGAGAAGCCCAATTCTAGCCTTTGTTTGAAGAGAACTCATTCATTCCTGCAGTTTTTTGTGTTAATTATTGACTCAAGAAGGCAAAAGCTGACCATCACTTCAAAATTATCTTCATCACTGGTAAATTTTATTGTTTTCCACTGTCATGATTATTGTCTTCATGTTGAGCTCAAGTCCCATCTTTTCTTTCTGTTCTGTTAACTTTCCTCATAAGGGTCTTCAGGTCTTCCTGATGTTAAGCTTTGAGTGTCATTCAAAGGATATCAAAGGAAGGTTTCTTCCACCAATACTGAATCCTCAGTCATCTTCTTCCAGGCCAAGTTCTGAATATTTGCAGCTTTTAATTTTCTTGTCAACATCAGCAACTATGCATCCAGAATGCTTCAACCTAACTGCATCATACACACAAGCTGTACTCAGAGGAACACTCTGGAAGTTGAGTGCCTTCCAACCTGTTGTTTATATCCATGTAGTTTTCTTGGTAAAATACAAAAGTGGTTTATCATTGCCTTCTTCCATGCAATTGATTTGATGTCATTTATGTTGCCCAATAAGGGAGACCCCGACAGGACATCAAACTATGACAGTATATCTCTCTGCTTCCCTGATGCACGCAAGCCTTCTCAGCTCAATAAGGCTTCATATGAAACCAACAGATTAGCATACATAAAATCTCTACTTATTGTTTCAGTGTTATTCACAGCTGTTATTCGGTCGTAGGCACAAGGCCGCAGGCACAGTGTAGACATGAAGAGCCATTTATTGGTTAATGGTAATAAGGGACGACAGATTATATTTTGTTTATTTAAAAATGCATTTGTCTCCCGCAGCTCAAATTGTTCCATCTGGAACAAGTTAATGTACAATCACTGACCACTTCATTAGGTACACATACTTTGTATCCAGGGTTCTAAATTAACACCCGCCAACCTGCCAAATGCGGGTAAAAAATCATTTTGGCGGGTGTTAATAAAAACTTACTAGCCAATTTTGCCAGTGATGCAAGAGGCATTACATGCATGATACATAAGGCTCCGTTCTCAGTCATTTATCCCCTGGCAGTACTTCCTACATTTCCCATGAACACTATATGCCTTAACGCTATGTCATGACATTATACGCCCTTTGGCTGCGCACAGTTTGTACTGAAAATAGCGCGAGAAATGGACATGAACGCTAACACCACTGAACAGACTTCAGAGAGCAACTCAAGGTAGAAGCAAAGTAAACGGGCCCCAGGGTTGCCAGATTCACGTTTTTCAAGTCAAATTGGGCTTGTTTGAAAATCCCGTTGTGGCTGAAAATACGTTTTTTTGGCTACTTTTAAAAATTACCGCTGCTGCCAAAAATCAACAAGAAAAGTGGGACAGACAGACAGACAGAGAGAGACAGACAGACAGAGAGAGAGACAGACACACAGAGAGAGAGAGACAGACAAACAGAGAGAGACAGACAGACAGAGAGAGAGACAGACAGACAGACAGAGAGAGAGAGACAGACAGACAGAAAGACACAAACACACAGAAGGTGAAGAGAAAACGGTCGCTAGCTAATATTCCAGGTAAACAGGGGAAATACAGGTATTGCAAGGACTGGGAAAAAGAAAAAGGTTTGATGTAATGATTAAAAGTGTTCCTAATGATGAGAAAAAGGCAGATGCAAATGTGATGCAAAAACTGCAAATGTGAAATGAAAATGTCAGTTCTTTTTTTTTTTTTTTTTTTGCTAATTGTGTTACTATTAAATGTTCTTGACTAGGATATAAAACTGTTATAAAAGAACTAATAAACACTAATGTTACCATATTATTAATGACTGATAATAAATCCCTTATAAACAAAATACTCTCATAGTTGTTTTGCTATTTGCTTGAAACGTGTGCCAGACTTATTTTGGGCGAGTTTAAGCTTCTGAAGGGCGGTTTTAGACTGACTTTGGGCTGGATATTGTTGCTGGACCTGGCAACCCCGATGGTGCCAGAGCTCTGAAGACAGACAGACAGACAGACAGACAGACAGATAGATAGATAGATAGACAGATAGATAGATAGATAGATAGACAGATAGATAGATAGATAGACAGATTGATCCCAAACCTGTTTGCACTTTCTGTGTATATTTTATGGTATATGTTGTGTTATTCATGCTGACAATGTTAATAAAATGATCAAATGCATTCAGTGGCACTCATTTCTCTTATTTTTACCGCATAAAATTTGGCTAGTGGAAATTCTGATTGGCCGGTAACTTTAGAGAGTTACGAGGCACATTGGCTGGTGATCAAAAAAGTTCATTTAGAACCCTGCTTGTATCTGCACTTATTGTTCATGTTATCAGCTCCACTGATCATACAGGTGCCCTTTATAGTTCTACAATTACAGACTATAGTTCATCTGTTTATCTGTATACATTGCATCCTCAGCACTGCAGTGATGTTGTGGTGGTGTGTTAGTGTGTTGTGCTGGTACTAGTGGATCAAACACAGCAGAGCTGCTGATGTTTTAAACACCTCAGTGTCACTGCGGGAGTGAAAACTAAAACAATTCAGTCCTACAACGTCATGTGGGAAGCATCCTGTGTGGTCACAAATGGACTATAGTCTGTAATATTAGAACTATAAACTCGACCTATATAGTCAGAGGATCTGAAATGGACAGTAAGTGTAGATACAAGGTCTGTGTACCTAATAAATTGACCAATGAGTGTAACAAATTGGTAATTGAACACATCTGAAAAGCAGCATGATATACATATAGTAAAAGTCCCACTGCTGTTATGCACTCATCTAAGCACTCATAGAAAGTATCATATCCAGTGGTTGACACTATAATATAATTTCTGGATAATTTATAAAATGAATTATAATTTACATTCCCTTGACAGGAAACATACTGCTCCAATGATAGTCCAGTACCTTTTTTAAAGAGTGTAACATACAAGTATTTAATTGCATTTCTAAGCATCCCAGACCAAAAAAAAATGTCTCATTGTGTGTTATTGTGGTAGTAACTTCAGGCCCCTGCTGACGGTGTTGCATGAAAATGATCAGGCTATGAATACCTGTGGGGTGTGTGATGGGATTCATAGATTGAGAAGAGGTTGTGCAGTGCAGTGAATGTTTCAGTCAATGTATGAGAAATGGGTCACAAAGCAGATGTTAATGATTGACCAAAAAGTGTAATTGCATTTGGGTGCCAAAATGTCATAGTGTGAAGGAAGTAGCTGAATTTGCAGGTGCATCAAAGTGTATGATCATAGGGTTTACCAGCAGCAGCAAAAATCTCAGTCTACAGGGAATACTTGTGTTGTGAGCCTATATGGTGTTATCACACATGCTTAAAAATAATGGTTTCTACATGGTTCTTAACTTGGGTGCAGAGTTGCATTGGTTCTGCTATAACATCCCTAAGATGAACTGTTATGAAAGCAGATGGATAGAAGATGAATGAAGGTAGGATGGATGGAATGATGGACAGATGTACCATTCAAAATAACCTCTGAGTCATTGGGTTGGTGCTTGTGACTAAAGAAAGGTTTACATGTGAAATGAGTTACTGTTTCTTTGCTTTTTGGGGTGTTTTCTGTTTACAGCACATTTGGCATTATTGACAACTTCACTACATTTGCCAGAAATAGGACTGCAGGTTAAAAAAATGAGGTTTTGACCTCTGCAGCACTGTTGGACACATGGGGAAAAAGTTGATGATGAAAGAATGATGAAACAGAGCAAGAGATAAACAAGTAGAAAGTTGTTTCATTTCTTACCATTGGCACAGCCTTTGAGCCGAGCTCCTCTGACTGGAGCTCTCTGCAGATCTGCCTTCACCCGCGCCTTCAGGCCTCCGTTCTCTTTCTGCATGGAGTTCAAAGCATCACTTACTGAGTTCACCACCTTCACCATGTTAATCTGGCTCTCAGAGAGTAGCTGGAAAACACAAACGCATATACAGCATGGCTGTTAATAGGAATGTACTGATATGGATTTTTTGTCAGTACCAATACCTGATTAACTTACATGTTTGCATTTTAACAGCAGCATCATTTACAATAGCAACACTTCAGCACTACTGAAAATGAAAATGAACACCATGGACAGCAGCATCGCTAATATCGAATATCAAATATCTGCATCATGGACAGAAACAACACTGCTGATAATGAAAGGCAGAATGGACAGCAATAACACTTTAATAAGACTGATATTGCTTATCTGCATCATACACTACAACACTAACACAATTCATAGAAAATATCAGCACCATGGCCAGTAACAAGAGTTTAATACTACTGACACTGAATATCAGCACTACGGACAGCTACAACACTTACACCCTCTGTACTAGAGTAGAAAGGAAGTACTAGTAGGGAAGTATTCAATCTGGTACATCAATTCAGCACCCTGGACAGTTCATGTCAAATCCATGGTCGCTATCAATAGCAGCAGAATTATTAGCAGCATGGGAGAATTTGTTCTGGTAGTGATCGATACTACTACAACAAATTTCCCCATAGAGCACCATGGGCCGTGTTGTTGTAATGGTCAATATTTGCTGACATGCCATAATAATGTCATTTCATGGAGAGCTCAAAAGCATACGTACACTAGGCATAGTCTTCTCCTGTGGGCATAAGCTCAGTTAAGCCCACACACAGTCACACACACACACACACACACACACACACACACACACACACACACACACAAAGATGCCATCCTCCTGAGTAAATCTGGAATCTGACCCATTTTAAGGAGAAATAGTTTGTGTGTGTGTCTTGTATTTGGTATAATGAATGAGCTGCCTCTTTTGCTCTCAAATTGAAGTTAAACTTAGTGATTTTAAAAAGACTTTACACCTGTGAAGTGGAAAAACTAGGATGAAAGATCCTACATACACCCACAATCTATCAAGTGGATTATTTTATATTTAAAGAATGGTAGTTCAATAAAGATCACAAAGCAAGAGTGACACAGCTTCTAACTCTTACAGTTACTTCACTTAGACAAGTTTTGTAGCAGTTATTGGGCTAGTAGTTATAGTATCTGCACAATATAATATGCAACTGTACTAAGCTAAGCATGTCAAGGTCTGGACAGTACTTGGATGGGAGACATCCAAGGAAAATATTTTGTGGCTGATGGAAGTGGTGTTGGTGGGTACAATAGGAGGTAAAACAGAGGTTCCCATTCAGAAAAAGATCTCTTAATATGTTTTCTAAAAGCGTGATTATCGCCATCTTCAAAAGCTAGCATAGTCTCATCTCAATACCTGGCATGGACTAGTTTCTGTCAAATTATCCATGTGGATACTGCACGTTGGTGGTTGTTGAGGTGACTCTCTAATGTCTGATTGATATTTGAAAGCACTTCTGAGTGTCAAGAAAAGTGCTATAGAAAAGGAACTATAAGCAGTTATGAATCATTTATAGTGATGATAGTCAAAATTTGACCTGTTCTGTAGCAACAGTTGCAAAGTTGCACATGCTTTAACCAATAGTGGCCAAATCTACGTGATGTAATTTATTTAGTTGCCTCATCACATTGAGTTTCCAGTTTTTTTATTTTACTTATAATGATTGGCTACACAATAAATCTGCCAGTGTTAAATCATCACTATTAGAGTTAAATTAACACTAAGGGTATCAAAATGTAACACTCTCAGTGTTAATTTAACTTTAAAAGTGTTGATTTAACACTGGCGTATTTACTGTGTAGAGCAGGGGTGCACAATACATTGATCGCGATCTACCGGTTGATCGCAAAGGTAGTGTGGGTAGATCACATGGCATTTAAAAAAATAGACATCAGCCTATCATCCGTCCTCGCTATAAAACATGTCACTTGATTGACATACAGGGAGATTGGTCGAGCACTAGGACCCAGCAGTATTCCAAGCTGCTCAATCTGAAAATCCTGTTTCACTTTAGACCGCCCACAAGCACATTCGATTGGCTCTGCTGTTTCTTGCTAACGTGTGATTGGCCGTGTCCGCTATCGCTTCATAAAACAGACTCTGGACTTGTAAACTGTGTTTTTCAAGTTAGTCTGGAGTCTGTGTTCACCTGTCACTGTAAGTTCTTAACATGTATGTTTGTTCTGAACGTGTAATAAACCTAAAACTGACCATTTCCATACAGAGTGGAGATCTTTTTTTACTGTCATTTTTGAAGTGTGTTTGCCTTGACTGCATTATTCGGCGTCAGCCTTTTCACTCATGAAGATCATTAAGTCCAAGTATTGTTCCACTATGACTGATGATCATTTGGAGGTTTGCTTGAAACTGGCTATAAGCAACTACTGTCCAGACTATGCATCCCTGACTGATTCCATTCAGTGCAATTCATCAGAGTGTAAAGTAGGCTAATAACAAAACATGTACACATGTTTGTATTTTGTAATATCGGTTCAAGTAGTTATTCAAGGTACACCAGCATACATTGTATACATACATTGTCAGTATAATTATAAATAAATATATGTCTGTATGTTAGGCCTGGACGATAAACCCAAAATTTACCGATACCGAAATTTATGACAATAACTGATGTCATTTTGCGCATGTCGGTATTTTCGGGGTCTTAAAAAATGAAAAGAAAAGTCGTTTTGTCTTTTTTGGCGGCTACATTCATGTTCCTTTAAGACGCTGCTCACGTGACTACAGGCTGACCTACCAGTGTGGGCCCTACAGAGAATGGTCTGACTGTAGAGCCACAGAGCCACGGATTTACGCTAGCAGTTTCATGCCAGCAGTTTTATGCCAGTGGCAGCACATACGTGGTAAACACATGTAAACTGTGAATGTTAAAGGAGGTTTGCGACGGTTATATGTGTTGCAATTAATATTTCCATACAAGAAGGAAGATCGGTGCCATTATATGAGCAATGTGACACATGCTGCGACAAATATCATTGTCCGTTTTGCTCCATAGAGTATTATAAGCCAAGATCAGTCAGTAAACTTAGGAGTCATCTCAAACTACATTTTAACCGAGCAGTCCAACATGAAGGTAAGTCAGTTAACACATCAATAGCAGTCTTGACACAACAGTACAACATAGGTTGTACAAAAAGTTGCACAATATCTAACATACAATATTTATCTACAAAGCTGAACATGTCATAGCTGTATATAATTATATAAATATCAGACTAATTATATAAATATCAGACTTTGTAAACTGCACATTTGATTAAGCCTCACATTACAACTTTTTAAATAGTTTACTCAGCAAGGTTTATATACCTTGTTGTCATTTGAGGCTTAATCATATTTATATAATTATGTACATCGTTAGATATTGTACAATTGATGTTGTACTGTTGTGTCAAAAGCTGGTTACTGTCATAAGTAAACCTTTCAGAGACCTACAATTATTTTTATGGCCCCACACTTTATAGAATTTATTTTCTCATGTTTCAGGATACACTATTCAAAGATGTGGCTTAGGGTGCAGGGCACAACTCCATTACCACTCCATATACTGTCAGTCAATGGTGCTGCGTAAAGAAGACTTTGAAAACCATTTGTTTGTGTGTAAGACTAAACAATCAACCACAACACCTCTGTCAAAGCCATGTTCTACAAGTCCCAAGCTGTGCCCATCTAGTGCTGAGCCATGCACAGCCAGTACCAAGCCATGCCCACCCAGTGTAAAGCTGCATGCACCAGTGCAGATCTGTGCCCACCCAGTATAAAGCCCAGTACCAAGCAGTTCCCACCTAGTGCAGAGCTGTGTTCACCCAGTGCCAAGCCATGTCCACTCAGGGCAGAAGAAGCCTGGGAATTTATGCACTCAAAAGAAGAGTTTGCGTGAGATCTGTTGTCTGGGAAAAATGTCCTATGTGCATAGTTCTTATGAACAGATGCAATATCAGAAAGCATATTGACCGTAAACATACAAACCAGGAGCTTTTTGATGTAAATTCTAAATACCACCTCAGGAGTGAGTGTATTGATGAGGTTAATGGTGTCTTTTCTGTCCAAGACATTTTTTTCATTTATTTATGCTTTAAAGTTAATTAATGTGGTAATAAAAAGGGAATTGTACCATCAATATAACTGGCTGTGAAGTATTTATGTTGGCCTAACACATTCTTTATTTTTGGGGTATGTGTGTATTAGTATTATCGTCCACTTATAATCGTCCAGGACATTTCTTGTTTATTTGCCTCCAAACCTTTACAGTTAATTTATTTTCACAAAGTAAATCCAGAAATCTTCAGAAAGGCAAATAACAATAAAGCCACTAAACTTAAGCTAAACAGACAGAGAAACAGAATAGAGGAAAACACTGAATACTTGGAAATGATAATCAGAAAAGAAATAAACTAAGAAAGAAAAAGAAATAAAACTGACTAGAGATGTACTCAGTGATAATGGAGATGAGCAGGTTGGCTTTATGACTGCATATGGAAACAACAATATCAAGTGAAGACAAACAGAATATATTATATTCAACTTTGCCAGAATAATTGCAGACAATGGAATTTGACCTCCACATTTAACCCATCAGTGCAGTGACACACACACTAGGCTGTGAGAACATATGCCCAAAGTGGTGGGCAGCCCTATCCATGGCACCCGGTGAGCAGCTGGTACTCAAGAGTACTTCAGTCATGACCTGCCTGGGGATCAACCAACAACCTTCTGGTCACAAGACTAGATCCCTAACCACCAGACTATGACATAGCTTAAATACAATGTGAAACCAAGTCAGATAAGACAGAGATGTGCTGTGTCAGGTGAGAGCACCGACCACTGTTGGGGTTCTGGGTAATGTAGTCCAGAAAACTCATCTGATTGAACAGAACGGCAAGGGATCCTGGGAGTCCATGATAGAATTGAGCTTGCACACTCTTATAACTGGAGGATACCTGGAGGATACCTCAACCAGTTTGCTATTTAAAATTAGTTACTGGATAATACTCATTAGTGTGTAATACAAACCAGGAGCTTTAGGTAGAAATCAGAATAATTCTGCTGGAAAAGTAAATGCACTGAACCTTTAAGGTGGACCTTAAGGATCATATGTACCTTGGGGCCAAAAACAGTCGTATTTTTATCCAACAATATATGCAAAACTGTCCTGCATATACCATGAGAGCATGACATTTGCTGAGAGTTTTGCAAAGTTCATGTCACCAATCATGTTCAGTGCTTTGGATGGATGGGCTCCTGCTCTGTTACCTCACTGCAGTGGGACAATGGCAGCAGGCACAGCCATAACTATCTGTCATCATCCTTGTAATGCACCACACTGAATCAGGTCCCTTTGCCTTTGGCAGCCAGGAGCTCAGGGAGTCATAATGAATATGACCATATGAAGCATGTTTACACAGACACCAAATAACATAGACTGTGAAACACCACCAGGACCATGGGCTGACCTAGTTTTTTAACATAAGCCAAATAACTATGCCTAATATATACACAGTGATACCAGAATAGTATGACTATATTATGGTTTGAAATAAACTTGGTCTGGGACATCACAGATGCCAGGTGACAGGGTTTGCTGCACATATAAATAAGTGAGCACACCAGTTGTAACCGAGCAGAAAACAATCATCATGGGCACATGACATAACTGATGTAAAAGAGGGCAGGATAATAAGGTTACTGTACTAGGTGAAAAGTGATCATCTCAGGAACTGTTAACTTCTTGGAATGTTTTAGAGCTGCTGTACTGAACATGTACTCAGAAAGTACTTCTTGTATATTGAGTGTCAATGCCATAACAGGGGTACTCCATGGGCCATTAATGCCAAAGGGGAACAATGATTATGACAAGTGGTTTACTCTGAGCTAAGGTTGGTTCCCACTATTATGTAGATGGTCATAATATTCTGATATGACTGTGTATAATTGACAACTATACCACATATATTAATTTAATTTACTATCTGACCCATTGTGTTGTGGGAAATCCTCAGTTTTTTGAGTGTGGACCATGCTTGTGTAGTTGTAGCAAGGGGCGGGAACCCTGTCGTTTTCATAACTGGTGATTGAGGAAAAGTTGTCAAAGTGGTGGTGGAGGGGTGTGAATTTCACCATGAAAAGGTTAGGGGAAGTGAGCAGATTTATAAAGCAGGTAATAAGGAGCAGGAGGTGTTAGGGTGTGGTCCTTTTCCCAAACTTTTGTTATTAAATAACTCCATCATAACTGTTTACAGTGGTACTGATTGGAACCAGACATCTGAAACATTTACTATTACTGAAGACAAAGAGAGTATAAAGTTATTGTAATTGTTTTTGTTTAAATTGTTTAAATGTGCTGCCTAATGAGATACAATAGGCAGATAATAAGGTACACACTAAGAGAAGAAGGTACTGGATCATCACTGGGGCTTGTCCCTTGGATGAAACCCTCAAGGGTATGTCTGCAGTACCTTTAATTGGTACATAAATCTACCCAGATTCTGTTGTAGGAAATGTATTAAAGTTGCATTGAGTCCACTCACCCTGTTAAAAATCAGTTTTGAGAAATCTGCTTCATTCTCCTGGAAAAGTGAAGTACACAACTGGACAAGGGTACCGTTATACTGTTTGTCCTTTGGGAGATGAAAAGCTTACCTGTGCTGTATCTTTTTTTCTGACAGTATTATGCCATCACCAAAGTGCAATGTAAGTTTTTTGAGGAAAAAAAAACTACAAAGTTTGAGGTCACCCTTTAAATTGGACATTTTCCATGACAATGCATAATTTTACTTCAGAACATTTTTTTTCAAGCCATTTTGAGACTTTAAGAAAATGCACAAATGCTGATACAGATATTCTACTGATAAAATATACAGATATCATTTTATGTTAGAATGGTTAAGTAGGACAGTGTCACTGCTTTTCAGCTCAGTTTTGATGTCTTCCCCAAGTTGTTCACAGTGAATTCATAGTCTTTATATCAACAGTTTACTCTCTAACAGATGTTTAGAACATATTTCACACAAGGCATCATGGGACAGAAGACTATGGTAGATATGTGCTTTGAGCTAGCATTAGAGCTATAGCACTTAGTTCACTAATACTGAAAAGTATAACCAAACTCTCAATACTACAGCTGAAAAATGATAGAGTTGAATGCTATAGTTGAATCTCCCTTCAAGTGATTAATAGTGTTTGAGGTTGGCTGTGGACTAATATCTCCTAGTATACAGAATGTTTATTGAGGTTGTGGACTAATATATTCTATTGTGGGGGTATATAATATTTATTGAGGTTGGGTATGGAAAATATATCCTATTTTAATGAATGTTTATTGATGTGGGTCATTGACTATCAACTCTTATTCTAGTTATTAATAATGTTCATTGACGTTGTTTGACTAATATCTCCTATTCTAGTATATTCTAATATATTATATCTAATATATCTACTATATTAGTCGTAGCTTACATGACTGCTGCAAATGTCTTTGTGCCAGATAACACAGGACAAAATTAGAGGTCTTGTGGAATCAATGCTTTGACATAGAGCTGTTTACCTATACAATATTAGTTATTGTAATTATATGTCTGACTGTTGTAGAGTATGTAATAACCGTCCTAAATGGTTCTAGGAAAAAAAAACTGCTATAGAAGCTCATTTACATGTTTAAAGCACAGTGGATTGGTATCTTTACTACTGGTATTGTAGTTTGTGTTGAAGATGGAAGAGGCTGGACCCATGTGGCAAATATATGCTGTAGTCCATACCTAATAACCTAATAACTTGGTGACAGACCCTGATGTTATCCTCAGGAGGAAGAGACTGCCCTGAGGGTCTCCCATATTTTACTGGAAGTGCTTGAACGTCATGTTGATTGACAGCACAGAATTGGTTTCCTTAATACAAGGGCATAAATGAGCCACTGGTGACACAGGAACCACACGATGGCTCACTTAGACCTACCACAGGCTTAGAACTCTACTCCATATCTCTCTGTGCTATAGCTGAAGACATTTACAGTGAGGAAGTGAAAAACTAAACAGAAAGTCATTCCTCTGTCCTGTCTCAGTGTGTGGTGCAGATTTTACTGTAAACATAAACAGAAACTGTAACTGCATTAAGCTTAGTTAAACGTAGTCTAGTCTATATGAGTTTCAAAATACAAAGCCTAAGTTATACAAACTTGTGTCAATACATCCAAAGTGTGACAAAGAACAGCTAATAATATATTGAAACCTACATAACTGTGTTCAAACATATTGAATCCGAAACATAAAACTTTGAGTATATCTGATCTGATGCAAATTGATTCGAATTACGTCAATGTCA
>BRDA01011071.1:15106-50765 GCA_036984385.1 Crenuchus spilurus | reverse complement strand
AGCGTCTGTGAAACAAATGATTAGAGTTTTAGACCTCAGTATCAGACAGACAGGCAGTAGGTGGCTTTTACTGTATCCATATATACAGTACATATCACTGCAGTTATTAATACATTTAATGAGCTAAAACAAAACAAACCCGTCATTTGTTAATTAAAAAAATCAGTGTTTCCTTTGTTTAATTTTTTTTTCTTTCATTTTTAGTATTTATTGCCTATTTTCCCCTATCAATGAAGTAGTAGCAAATTAACCCATCCCATCTGATAGGGGGCTCTCCCCATCACTTTGCAACATCTCTGACTCTAGGAGGGTGAAGACAAGCACAAGCTTTCTCCAGTGCGTGTGATGTGGCCGCAGCACAGGATTCCCAGCTCTGATGGATCAATCAGTAGGCTCCTGAGCCAGCAGACATTGTATTGTGAAAGTGATGGGGAGAGAGCATCATCTACCCACCCAGAGAGAGCATGGGCAATTTTTGCTCTCTTGGGTCCCAGCTGTTGATGGCAAACAGCATGACCAGGATTCAAACTCACGAACCTCTTGTCATAGTGTCAGCGTCTTAGCCTGCTGAACCACTTGGGTCCACAGAAATCAGTATTTTCAATTTTGAAGTTATTTCTTAAATATAAACACATTTAGAAACTGAGACAAAAAGATTGGGACAGAAGCAATATGAGACTGAAATGTGTTAAAACTGTTCTCGAAGTTACCACAATTATCAATTAAATGGTGAGGTAATCAAGGTTGAGTATAAAATAATGGATCATGGTTCAAAGACAATGTTTCTCAGTGCAAGACTGCAAAGAATTCAGGTCATTATCATTTACAGTTCATAATATCATGAAAAGATTCAGGGAGTCAAGGGAAATCTTGGTAAATAAAGGCCAAGGAAGGAAACCACTGCTGAATGTGCTCAGGCAGTAATGCCAGCAAGTTCTCTGGGGCCCAAGTCATTTGAGATGGACCAAAAGACAGTGGAAATGTGTTCTCTGGTCAGATCAGTCCACGTTTCAGCTTGTTTTTGGGAAAAACAGATATCAGATTTCACATGCTAAAAAACACCATCCAAACTGTTACCAAAAAAAAGTTCAAAAAGCAGCACCTGTGATGGCACGGGGGGTGCATCAGTGCTCATGACATGGGTCATCTGCATATATGTAGGCTTGAGCGAAAATCATTGATGTGAAGGTTTATATATTTTGGAGAGATATACTGTCATACTATGCTGTCATCAAGGTGACATCTTTACCCAGGAACTCAGCACGACAATGCCAGGCCTCATTATGTAATAGTTACAGCAGTGTGGCTTGTAGATGTATTGTGTGCTTGAATAGCCAGTCCATATCTGTCTCCTATTGAAAATGTATGGAGCATAATTTACATTTACATTTAAGGCATTTAGCAGATGCTCTTATCCAGAGCGACTTACAAAAATGCTTTGCTGTTTACTCAGGAAGGCTCCCTAGCCATTTAGTGTAGGATAAAATACAGAAGATGCCTTAAACTTAGGGCTGCCATATACTAAAGTCAGTATGGATGCCTAGATACACAATACTCAAAATGCATTGCTTGAATGTCAAATCAATAAACACATAAGCCTTTAGTAATACAGAATAGGTACTCTTGGTAGAGATAGTTCTTCAGTTGTCATTTGAAGAAGGCCATCAACTCTACCATTCAGGAATGCAGGGGAAGTTCATTCCATCATTTAGGTGCTAGGGCAGAGAAATATCTAGAAGTTTGTCTTCCATGCATCTGAAAGATGGTAGGTCAAGCTCGGTGTGGATTAAGTTTTGATCATTGACATTAAGTACAGAAGAGCATCATGAAGAGGAGAATCAGATAATGGTAACCACAGACTGTTGAGCAGCAATGGGCAAAATTCCACTAGCAAAGTGGCCACAATTACTATCTGTATTTCCCAAACAATTAAAACGTATAATTAAAAGAAAAGTTGATTTGATCCAGTGGTAAACATGCCTTTTGTTCCAACTTTTTTGAGGCTCTGGAAGCCAGCAATTTCTAAATGTGCTTATATTTATCAGAGTTAAGTTTGTCATTGAGAACACTGAACATAATTTCATCATCCTTTTTTAAGTCAAGGTTCAAGTCAATTATCAGGTGACATATTTCAGGTTTTATTGCATTTTCAGAAAGGGTCCAGGGTTTTCTGGAAATGGGGTTTTTACAAAACTAGAGCAAATGTGAAATATGTTCTTAGTGATTTCCTCAGTGTCCATTGGTCAATTTCAAATCACATGCTGAGAGGTAGATAATGTACTGTTACGCCATGCTCATAAGCTCATTACTCACATGCACTCACATTATAAGATGAATAGGAAATGACTGGCTATACAGATTCAGGGAATGTTTGAATGGTATTTTTTCAAAGAGAAGCAATGAAAACCATCCAGTTTCACATTATTTGGCACATTATTAACAGCAGAGTTTTGACAGAAACAGTAGAAAACAACAGAAACTACCTTTTGTAATGGCATGTACAGTGGAACCTGTTTTTGTCATTAATCTGCTCTAAAGTTCCTAACTGAAATGAATAATAACAAGCAATATTTCCCATATCAAATAATGTAAATCCAATTAATATGTTCCAGATACTACAAAATATTAACACAAATACATTTTATATAGAATAACTATAGTTTTACATACACAATGAGAAATAAATACAAAGTGTGCCAGTGTGGTCCAGCTGGCAGCCTTTGTTTTGTACACCTGTGCATCATCTAGACTTGCAGGTTCTTGGCTGCTATTTGTTTTCACACCTCTTTTCAGGCATTAGTGTTGTGCACTGTTGCTTTAGTGTGAGTTTTTTAGTTTGTTTTGAGCGTTATCAATGAGAAACAAAGCCAGATAAACAACAAGAAACAAAGCCAGAGAAAGAAGCAATAAAAGCAGAAAAACAACGAGAATCAAAACCAAAGAAACAATGAGAAACAAAGCCTGAGAAACAAAGTCAGCAATACAACAAGAAATAAATGAATGACAAATGTGTGGGTGGATGCTTTGTTTTTGCAACATTAGTGGTGAGTCATGTGGGCATGGCAAAGAAAACTGAGTGGACAAAATTTCCCAGAAACAATTTTATAATTCTGACCTTTTTCATTCCAGTTAGTCATTTGTTACTTCTCAATTGCAGAACATGTGATGCATTTCCACTTGGTTATCGCATGGAACTAGTCTTTTGCTGTTTCAAAAACTAAAGGCATCTTTCTCAATGTCAGTGCTTTATACTGCTGAAAAGCAGCATGTTGGTACCAGCAAATGAATCATTTAAGAAGTAGCTTGAAGATAACAAATGGGCCAACAAAGTATACATCTACATTGCCATAATTTGACTTGGCTAGGAGCCTTTCTGTCTCAGAGTCCTCACTGAGAAGACAGCATTTGAGACATTTCAGTCACCCAAAGTCTGCCTGCTGAATGACAACAGATCATCTAGACTTGCAGCAAACAATGACATGAATTCCAAACTCTGTATTGTATTCAGTTATATCTGTATTCTTAAATCACCACCAGATGTACTTATCAATTCAAACTATATACTGTAAGCTGGTTGCTCAAATGAAAGCTGGCAGAGCAGAGCCTTCATTTACAATAAAGGACATCTTTTGATGCCTTAGCATCTCCTGTCTCTTTGGACAAGGAAAAGTAGAACATATGAACACTTGAAATGCCCAGTGGAAAAGTCCAATCAAGGCTTTTTTCCCTCATGGTATCTCGACAGATACAGTCAAGCAAGCTCTTATTGGTCTTAAATACTAAATCAAGCAACTGTGCAACCATATGTTCTGATTTGAGGAATTTGCTGTGATTGTCTGTATAATTGTTGTCTTTGGGAGGTAAAATTCCTCATGAATAAATCTGGACAATATGGCTGTGAACTTGGAATATGTCATCATTCTGACTAACTGAGTACAGTTTTCCAGTACAAGTAGCCTGGGTGGGTAGATATACTTCTTTATATTATATAAATTAGGTATACTATACTAATTAGGTAAAGCTTGGACCTCAGTTTATTTATGGACTATATCATTTGTCAGTAGATCACTATTATATGGTCCAATTTGTTCAGTTTGCTTCCCACTGACAGGAGCTGGGTTGTGTTTTTGGAGTTGTTTAGATGATTCATTGTCAGTTGGCCAATATAACATCTGACTATTTAGATAACAAGAATAGGTTTAAAATGTATTTAATCCTTAGCTTCATTCACAGACAGCCATTGATAATCATAAATTATATGAAATAGGTAATCCTCTGGAGTCTGAGAGTATTTCAGACACTCTGATGTAGCCTGACATGCTTTCACCTTTTTATAAATTATATCCATCTAAAATAATTTTTTCCAAAGTGTTACACAGTCTTTTGTTCAGCACAAACTCAGTGTCATAAGTCTAAATTTTGATTCAATCTGCTCTAAACTAAGCCTATTTTCAGGTGTGCTGATATATGTGACCTTGTCAATGAAAACAGGATCAAAGTCTTTTTTTTTTAATATGAGTTATATGCATACTTGTAAAGGAATCGTCACACAAAATTTCAGCTGATTATCTCTTATACTTTCTGAGATATAGCTTTCAGAAACATAGCATACTGAAACTCAGCTCAGTTTATTTGCGTTATAAGACATTAATATATCAGAATTAATTAACAGTTAATCCAAACAAATCTACCAGACATGAAGACTGAAAGATGAGCCCTGCTACAGTCGCTCTGTTTACATCAGCTGAAAACATCTGACCTCCTCACATTTGGTGGATGGATACATGAGCTCAAACAGATTTCTAAAGTGAAGAGAAGTAGTTCAAGAGCCAAATGACACCCAACAATATTGTGTACCTCTGTGGTAGAAGTAGTTCTACATCAGGATTTGAGGGGTCACAGAAACATGTTTTTCAGGTAAAATCTGCAAGTTCAGTGAAAAGCTATCTGCACAAAAGAGTTTGGTGAGTTTAAGTTTAATTTTTGATAGAAACAGGTACAACGATAGATATTTGAGACCTTTTTCTTTCAATTACAACAATAAAACTAAACAGCTCATTTTTGTTGCTAATGTGATTGATAGGCTGAACAACACGATATCTCAATGAGCTACCCAGTGACTTTGGCCTAGTTTTCCCAGATGGGGTCATAAATTGTGAAGAAAAAAAAAAAAAAAAACTCTAAACATTTCTAGTCAAGACTTTTTGAGTTCAGAACTGAATAAACGGAGGTGTTGGCTAGTCATTAGTCACACTAGTCATTACAGTTTTTAGAAATTGTATGTGGTTTTATTTCTAAATCTTAACTAATGTGAGGTGACACTGTGTATTGTATGTATATTATATTGTCTATATGTCTTAACATATATTAATGTATTATATGTATATAGTCTCAATAGAAAATTGTCCAATCAATACTTTCCCATTTACATAAATACAGCCATGGTCTGCTAGAATTCTAAGTATATAATAATAATAATAATAATAATAATAATAATAATAATAATAAATGGCATTATAACATAATAATAATAGTAATTATAAAAGAAGAAGTAAAACCAAACTTGCTTCTCATTACACACGCTGTGTGGCTCAGGGAGGTTCTGTTTACATATATGCTTTAAGTGTCCCCCAGAAACACTTCCGTTGTGTTGTGAACAGTTTTGAAAAGCGTTTGTGAATCTGCATGATGGGTCTTCTCAGCTACCGTATCTTTGCTCAATAAAGCATAAATTAGATATTAATAAATGCATTAAGCTTCCGTCAGTGCACTGAGTTATTACAGGTTTAATAAGTAACTAATTCCAATCGTGTCTGTTGTAAACCTATATAAATACTTATCTATGATATTGGGCCCTACTGTTATATCTTAAACCTTGTGTCATTGGATTGTCCACCTTTAAAATTATTCATAGAACTTTGCTTCTGAAAAGAAATCATATAGTATGTGAAACAGTGTTAATGCTTTGATGCTCAAGGTGTCCTTTTGAATTGTTGAATTACTCCAGCTCTGCTATGTTTTCACACTGCAGGATTTGAGAACATGCTGCAGGAAAGAACCTTTAAATCCATGGAGTATTTCTGCTTGATCATTGCCATATAAAGAAGTTTCTCATCTAGAAATTTCTTGCTCGGTTATGGGGAATAAGTCCACCAGAGCATGAGCAAAGTGTGATTTTAGGGATTTGCAGTGATTCGCTATATAATCATTATGTATTGTTGGAGTGATTTATGTAAAATCATTCACAAAAATATCCCAGACAATGATCCGGAGATGTTGCTTCATGTCACTTCATACAGCAAGTGTCAAGTCTCTGGGGTGCGAGTTCAAATCAAGCCTTTATAAGGTCCAAGTCAAGTCTTGAGCCTTTAATAGAGAATGTTAGTCTCTTTATTAGCTGCAGGCACAGCACTGCACAAAAGTAAACACTGAAAATGTGTCACTTTCAACAGCTTCAAGGACAGAACTGTAGTGCTACATGAAGTAACAGTGGTGTCTAAAGGAAAGAGGCAAAACCTAAAATGGTAATGTAGTCTGTATTTTATATAGTATCTAGTTTTTACAATCTCAGCTAAATTAGTGATTAAGCTAGCAAACACCAAACCAACCCCCCTTTCCTTGTTCATTTACTTCTTATAATAGACTCTAGACTGAAGGTTGTCATACAGAAACTACTACTGTGACAAGCCAAACTGTTATAGAAACATAGCAGCCATAGGGAAAGGGGAAACTCTCTTAGGATTGTGGCTACACTTTAGAGAATACTCAGTGGCATAAATCACCAGGTTGGACTGAAATGCAGAAAGAAGACTGATAGTAAAGTGCTTGGGGAAAAAACAAACCAAAAAAACCTGTAGTTACCAAGAATCAAACCAATGATGCGGGAAATGCTACCTGCTGCGCCGCTGAAGCTGTCAGAAGAGCAATGGCCTTTAATAATATCAACCAAAGCAGGGATGTTCAAATGCAACTACCTTCCAGCTGAACTTTGCCAAACACACATAAAAAAAACTTAGCCTACCCTCTACCAGGTGCAACATCACCAAAGATGAATCTTTAGAAACATGTTCCAAAAACACAGTTCAAGTGGGCCTCCATCAGATGCAAAATGTGTACACCTCTCAAGAAAACAAACAATACAGCCTGCCCCACTGTATGTGCATGGTCTTCATGAACAGACCACTGATGGACAAGTCAGGAAAGTCCCTGACCCCAGAGAAGAGAACCCAGGAAGGAGTAGAGATTAACTGCTACCGAACCTTTTAAAGCAGGGCTTACAGAAAACAAATTGATCACGGGCACAGTCAGACCTGCATAGGCAGAGTCAATGACTCCATTCTAGCTACACTGGGCAAAGTCTTTAAATAAACCGGTCACTGATGACCAATAGCTGCTGCAGCAGGCCACACATTGGGGTGGTCCTTTTCAGTAATAGTCTTCAGGTGTAGCTCTTGTACACACATTTCTACAAGCTCTGCAAGCCGTGCTATTACCCATATGTGTGTTGTGTTGTGAGAAGGGCAATAATGATTGCACATGCCAATTGCAAAAATATATAAACAAGTAGCCTGCATAGGATCCTTCTAAGGACCGTGCTACAGAGGACAATGTGAGCTAGAATATGTATAATATGTAAATTTAATAATGCCATGCACTGCCAGGCTTTCAGCAGCAGTAGTTACTTATGGTTTAAGACTGTTTTGCAACTAATTGACCATTGAAATACATACAATTTTTATACAGGGTGTCCCGTTTCCTTCTTTACTCAAACAATGAATGAAGATATGGTGATAGAATTTGGACTAAATATACCTCAGTCTGTGTGAAAAGAGTGATGTTACATCTGCTGAAAATGTCCAGCATACATTTATTTTCTCCTCATCAGGTTTAAATGGAGACACGCTTTTTTAACTTTTTCTGTTGCATCTTCTGAATCGAGTTTGTTATCCAGTACATGAACACTTCCTCCTGTACAGTGTACTGGTACATTATGCATGGTTTTCTGCACATTTTACAGGGTGAAATACCCAATGTCCCCTACTGTGTCCATGATGATAACTGAGGGCTTTAATGTCTCACTGCACAGGGAGGTGTCAGATGGAGATGGCTGAATGGGCGCCGGGATCTATTCCGACAGCCACATAAATTAGTTATTGACTTAACACCAGACTATACACGTTGTAATATTGCATGCCAGTCATTTTCATGCAAACTAATCCAAATTTTGGCATCATATCTTAATAAGTATTAAAGTTTTCATAGTTGTTGGGGGGAAGAAGCAAACATGACACCTGATTTTGCATAGAAAAATAAGTATTTGATCCCCTACCAAACATTAAGAGCTCTGGTTCCTACAGACCAGTTAGATGCTCCTTATCAACTCGTTACCTGCATTAAAGACAGCTGTCTTAAGTTGTCACCTGTATAAAAGACATCTGTCCTCAGACTCAATTAATCAATCAGACTCTAACCTCCAACATGGGCAAGACCAAAGAGATTTCTAAAGATGTCAGAGACAAGATCATAGACCTGCACAAGGCTGGAATGGGCTACAAAACCATAAGTAAGACGCTGGGTGAGAAGGAGACAACTGTTGGTGTCATTGTTAGAAAATGGAAGAAAAACAAAATGACTGTCAATCAACCTCGATTTGGGGCTCCATGCAAAATCTCACCTTGTGGGGTATCCTTGATCATGAGCAAGGTGAGAAATCAGCCTAATCAGGGAAATCAGGCAGATGGGACCACAGTCACCAAGAAAACCATTGGTAACACATTACGCTGTAATGGATTTAAATCCTGTAGCGCCCATAAGGTCCCTCTGCTCAAGAAGGCACATGTGCAGACCTGATAGAAATGCGCCTATGACCATCTAGATGATCCTAGAGAAGGTCATGTGGTCCGACGAGACCAAAATAAAGCTTTTTGGTATGAACTCCACTTGCAGTGTTTGGAGGAAGAACAAGGATGAGTACAACTCCAAGAATACCATCCTAACAATGAAGCATGGGGGTAGAAATATCATACTTTGGTGGTGCTTTTCTGCAAACAGGACAGGACACCTGCATCATATTGAAGAGAGGACGGATGGGGTCATGTATCACAAAATTTTGACAAAATCTTGAACAACAACCTCCATCCCTCAGTAAGAGCACTGAAGATGGGTCATGGCTGGGACAGGTGTCTTTTATACAGGCAATAACTTCAAACCGGTGCAATTAATGCAGGTAATAAGTGCAGAATAGGAGGACTTCTTAAAGATAAACTTACAGGTCTATAAGAGCCATAACTCTTGCTCTTGATAATTTTCTGGATTTTCTTTTTGATATTCTATCTCTCACTGTTAAAATAAACCCACCCTTAAAATGATAGACTGTTCATATCTTTGTCAGTGGGCAAACTTACAAAATCAGCAAGGGATCAAATAATTATTTCCTCCACTGCATGTGTTATCCATGTGTGTGCTCTATTTATGTTTCCAAAACTTTTTAAATGAAGTGTCAGTGGCATGCATTTTATATATCTTACATAAACTGTTGCATAGCCTAATCTAAAATTAAATAAATATGTCACTCAAAACTGCTGTAGCTGTCCTTATTGAGGATGAATTGTAACTTGAGGATTCGAAGATTCAACTCAACAAACAAATATAAGCAACACTGAGTACATTTCAGATTTAAAATTTTTTGCTGGGTTTGCCATGATTTCCCACGTGGTGTTTGTTTTGATATGACGCAATCTCGCTACATGAGCTGGAGCTTTCTGGCAGCAAAGGCAGCATATGCTGGATTATGTGCCACTTATAAATGGAGTGGAAACCACAATCGCAGAGCACATGTGCCAGGCTGATACTGTACAGCATTGTATTTAAAAAGCATCTTTCACCCTCTTTATTTCACAACTAGTAGGATTTGCTATGGATGTGTTGCTTTACAAGGTGCCTGAATAAAAGTTGCTTAAATATATTTCCTTAAGTACAATAATGAAGCATGTATACATTCCTACAAATAGCCAACTTATGCTTTATCTAAGATTTAGAATTTTATAGTTATCTATCATGAGTATTTGCCAGAGAGAGTCTTTCATAGTGTGCTCTTAAGTCTACACTATATGGATGTTTATTGGTTCTTCTGAAATCAAAGAAATTAATGAATGGTACACTTGCACAGCACCTTTCTAATACCCAGGAACACTGTACAATCAACACATTCAACACAATCCTTTTACACAGTTAGAACTCAATGACACACACACAGGTGAAAAATCGTGCAACCGGAAGCAATCATCCACCTGAAGGACTGCCTCAAGCACTAAAGGACCACCCAGAATACACATACACTTTAATTCACATACAAAACGGTCATTTAGAGGCAATTCACCTGATCTCCTTTAAAAAGAGTTTATCCTACTTTTGCATGAGTAACTGTCTCTACTGTTCAGAGAAATGTAGTCAGCATGGCTGTGAGGATTTGATTGCATTCAGCAACATGAGAGTTAGTGAGGTCACCAGAGCATGAGCAAAATGTGATTTTAGGGATTTGCAGTGATTTGCTATATAATCATTGTGTATTAGGCCTTTATCCCATTCGTACAGTACAGAGCACCCACATGCCCAGAGTGGTGGGAAGCCCCATGATGTGCTGCACCCAGGGAGCAGTTTGATTGAGGGTGCTTCAGCCCTGTCCTGTTTGTTCAGGGGATCAAACAAACTCTCAGCCACATGCCTAACCTTTAGGCCATGGCTGCCTCTGCTACAAAATATACACAATCATATCCAAATATTATGAGCACAGCCAACATTTTTGAGAATGTCACAAATTTTGTTTTCACAAAGTGTGCTGCCTCAGTTTTTCAGAACATTTTGTTCTGTTTCATGTTCAAGCTTTATATGAATTCCATGGTTTTTTTTTTTTTGGTTTTTTTTTTTTACTTTTTATTGACAAGCACATCCAGTTTAAACAAAGACAATATTTATAATGTTGACTCTCTTCTTACACGACTGTACATAATAATGGGAACAGTCATCCTTGGCTCAGATGACAATAGTACCCTGCATGGACTGTATTAGGTGGTTAACTGGTCCTCTGTAGCCCGCCAATTGCTCTGTACTACTCCCAGAATTGTTGTTTCCCTCTGGCATCAGTAGCTCATGGGTCACCACTGACTTTTGGGAGTCACTCAATGTATGAGAAATCCATTCTCAGTGCACCTTACCTACGGTTTAGAACATCCCATGAAGTTTGTGGTTTCTGAGATGCTAACATAATCTCTAGTGCAATAAACATGGGCCATGATATCAGTACATTTCATTGTGTTTACAGAGTACAATAAATAAGTTGACGTGTCTCTTGGTCACGCCCACTGAGTGACAGAAAGACTGACTAGTGATCACTGTGAAAAACTAAAATAATAAAGATCTGCTGTGTGACTGACTGTACAAATAGTTTTAGGAAGAATTCTGAGCTGCCTTTACACAGACTGCCAAAAACTAAAGAAATGAGAAGAAATTGATCACTACAGTTCACCGAAACTGTCACTGACTGTCCCCGTCTTCTCTGCAGATGTCCAAGGTTTCAATAGAGGTCATTCATTCTGTGACTGTGTTTTCCCTGCACAAATATAGCTAGAACATTACTGAGTGGCAGTGTTAGATAGGAACACAGTAGGCCTAACTAGCTTTCAAAATAAAATTCGTAATAAAGTACACATATTTGTACAAATCTGTCCATATACACCACAATTAGGGATGAACTGAAATGAAAATTTTGGGCTGAAACTGGAAAACAAAAAAATTAAACATTTGGCCAAATACCAAAAACAGGCCTTGATATCTATAAATCATTACACTGAAACACTTCACATTTCTTCTGGTAATTGTGAAACAGTTCCTAACACTGCAACCACCAGAACACAAACACAAAGCTAAGCGGCTGTGTTCTGGCTTCATCATAACAAGTGAAGTTTAATAAAGGTTGTGTTTGTAGTTTGTCGTCTTCTTCCATTTCAGCACTAATTCTGAATGTCCAAAAAGGTAACAGTGTTATTATAAACATCATTGTTTGGTATTAATTATTCTGCCTTTTCATTTATTCGGCGAACACCAAAAGTATGTTTTTTGACCAAATAATTTTAGTTGTCAAATATTCAGTGCATAACCAGAATATCCATAAGTGTCTTCACCACTTTATTTTACCTTAAAGTATGACCAAGTAACAAAGCTTTTATATGCCTTCAGGCTTTGCTTTTTGAACTTCACTGGCGCTGAAACCAGTTACACATAAAACGTCACCACTGAAAAAATCATAGGTTCTCCCCTGCCCTCCTCAAGAACAAGGAAACAGGCAGAGAAAATCATTATTGATTCCATGCACTGTGGTCACAACCTGTTTCACCTCCTCTGCCCTGACAGGGGTTACAGAAGCCTGTATAATAGAACTACCACACACAATTTCTACCCTTAGGCCATCACCATCATTAACAGCTGACCACCAATACCATCTTTTAGCCCATAGATACTCCTGACTTCCCCAGATGGTTATTTTTTATTTTATTTTTTAATCCCTTATTGGGGAAATTTGACCTCCACATTTTACCCATCTGTGCAGGGAAACACACACAGACTTGCAGTGGGCAGCCCTATCTACAAGGCCCGGGGAGCAGTTGGAGGTTAAGTGTCTTGCTCAAGGGTACTTCTGTCATGACCTGCTTGGGGATTGAACCGATGACCTTCTGGTGACAAGACCAGATCCCTAACCACCAGGACATTGCTGCTCCTAACAGCCAGGTATTAAATATCTTTAATTTAATCTGTATGTTAGCTGTATATTGTGTATTCTGTAAATAATAGGCACATCATCTCTATTACTTGTCCTTGTAGTCTGTGTATAATATGTATATTGTTCACTGTACAGTGTGTATTGTTTGTAAAGTATGTATATATTACTTGTATATTGCTTATGATACTAGAGAGACACCACCAGTCAGAAACATTTTGCCAATAAATCTGATTATGTCAGGAAAGTCATTTCGTTGTCACATGTCAATGTCAATAGAAAAATGCTGCCTTTGATAACTTGGATTGATCACTATCAACTTTAATTTAAGCAGATAATCTCTTTCTCCACTAATAAATGCAGCCAAACTGGAGAATGTTTGTCCACTCCAACTAAGGTGGTCATAATCTGTTGAGAAAGTGACTTACAATTGGCTGTATGCTACAAAAGCTGCAGTCAGATATTATATTTAAACATACAGAAGTTATAAAAGCAGTTCTTTTTTTTTCATTTTAGATCAGTATACCATTGTATTTGCCATGTACACTCTTCCATTAATAGATGCAGTAAGAAGCTACTGTGGGAATTGGCAATTTTATGCATTTTATGTTTGCACTTTAGCCCATTAAAATGAGTTAAGTCAGTGTCTCCCCATAAAAATAATTTGGCTGAGGGAAATGTTCCAGTTTTTTAGCAGTATCATTTCTGACCATCATTAAGTTCTTTTGTCTCAAATAAGCATAGCATTACTAATAAATGGGGTTGGAGTAGTTCCGTGTTTCAGTGGGGAACACATTAACACAATTTTAATTTGAAATGCAGCTCTTAAGTTGCTGATAGCAGCTTTTTTGAATCTCTGTGAATAAGCCATCCATCTCCAACAGGGAAAAGGATAGTAAAATGAGTCCAAGCCTTCATAAATGGAGCTAAAAAAAAAAAAAAAAAAAAAAAAAAAAAAAAAAAAAAAACTATAGGGTGATTCAATGCCAGCTCGCCTAGAGCCAGGTAGGTCATGACATGGATTTCCATAAAAAAGCCAAAAGTTCAATTGAATTCTGCTTAGTGTCCAACTTGTAACTGTTGAACTGTTGTAGTTGAACACGTATTGCTCCTACACAGAACCTTTATTAAAAACGGTTCAAATTTAAAAAATCTGAAGAACCATTTAAAATTGGTTCCATACCAGCATTTTATGATGGTATTCCAAGTACTTCAACAGCTATTTTAACATATGTTGTGGTGTGATATGTATGTTAGGTTGTCAGGAAGCCTCAACCGCATGGTAGTTGAGTAAAGGAACAATGAAGGTGAACACAGGTAAAAAGTCATAAGAGAGTTTAATAAAGTCAAGATTAAACACAAGATAACTCAAGGCCTCAATAAACACAAGAAGAAGCAGGGTCTGGGCTAAAGCTAGGAAGAAGAATCTAGGCTAGGGCAAACAAGAACAAACTAGGCATCCAAGAACTAGGCATCCGAGAACAAACTAGGCAACAGGGAACAGAGTATGCTAAGGCTAAAGCTAACAATCAAGAAGTGACTAGAAGGAGAAGACCTTACAGAAATCGTAAAGGTTGGTTACCTGTAGAAGGGAAACTCAACAATGATGAGCGAAGAAGGAGTGTGGAGACCAAGCTTAAATGGTGTGTGCAATTAGAAAGGTAACTGGGAACAGGTGAATAGAGCAGAGGAGTGACGTAAAGAGCGAAGAGGGTTCTGGGTAATGTAGTGCAAGGCTGTGACTCTAAGGCTGTATACAATGAGGAGAGGCTGGTGGGAAGTGTAGTACAAAGCTGAATGGACTGAGGCAGGAGTAAGTATGAGCTGAAAAGATTTATGAAGGCAGAGAAAAGGGGAAAAGCCTGACATAGGCAGTATAGGCCAGTTACTGGCATTAGCTTTATGTATATGATGTTGCATTAAATTACCATGAGCTTACATGACCATGCGGGTCACATATCATAAAAAGATTTACAGTAAAATACCAGCAGTGTGGTTGCCAGAATTTCACCACAAAATATATGATTACAATGTATCAGATTATATACATATATTTCCCCTCCAAAACACTTATAAGTCACCGACATTGACTTATTGTCTCATAAAGGAATGATTACTGATTAAGTCATGACTACACATTATGATCTTGTTCCCATCCAATAATATGTCGTGACCACATTAAATTTTACAGCATTTCACCTTCAGAACTCCACAGGAGGGTAGTTTTGATTGTAAATTATAGTTTGATCTAGTTGACATAGTAATCGAGAAAGACATTAGAAAATAAATAAAATCGAAATTATCTTTGACTTCTAGTTCAGTTTGCTAAACTTACCATTTTTTCTTGTCATGTCTCCATGCTGAACTCATGCAGTGACACACTTGGGCTACTGGACTTTGTTTTGCTGTCAGGTGTTGTGGGATTTTTTGTTATGTTTTGTGCCCCACCCCTTACCTGGATTCAGTTCTTGTGTTCATTTGTGTCTTGCCTCACTGTTTGTTTGCCCTGTGTATATAACCCAGGCTGTGAAGATTTTTTTGGGAGGTCTCTGCTGTGTTCACCCCTGCTGTGTGTGTCTAGTTTCTGCCTGGTTTGTGTTGAACTAAGACTTGTATCCCATGCCTATGCAGTCAAGTCTTTGTAGACTATGTTTAGTTTTTGTCTTACATTTTCACATTCCTTGTTTTTTCTTTATTTCACACAATGTTTGGTCCTGCCCACATCCATGTTGGAAATTATGCCACTCACCCTATCCGTTTACACATAAATATGTTTGAGTTGTATGTACCTCTTCAGTGAAATAAATCAATAAGAAACAAAGCTGATGTATTAAATCAGATCCCTTGATGGATCATCCATGCACTGTGTGCACTGAACAGATGTCTACGGTTGAAATTACTTGAGTAAGAATGTAAGAAAATGTATATAGTGTATAAGTAGTTAAGAAAGCTTGTGTTCTGTATGTTTTTGTTTGTTTATCCCTCTGGAGTCGGTGCTTTCACTGGCAGGATATTAGCAAAATTCTGAAATAACACTTATATAACAGATTTCTACTTATAGATTAATAAAATATAAATATAATAAAATAAAATATAATATAGATTTATGACACACTGTTTTGACACTGTTGCTGCTGAGTTTGTGCTGAACAAAAGCCTGTGTAGTATTCAAAAATAAAGCACAAAATACTTTTATATTTGTAAAAAGTTCATTTATAAAAAGTCAGACTACATCAGTGTCTAAAAACCCACTCAGACTCCAGAGGGTTAAACAACATGCTGTTAGCAGTCGATTTTGGATTAATTAAATATGACACAAAACAAAATTAATATATGAAATGTGTTTTGTTCATAAGTAAACATGCCAATTTTAGAGTTTTCTGGCTGTCATTTGATGGTTTAAATACTTTACAATACACTTTACAATAGTGGACTGCCAATTTATCAGACCTTGTACCTGTATTCATTGGTCATTTTATTAGACGCATATAGTATATAGTAGCAGACAATGGCTGATACAATGTCCAACACAAGACAAACTAGAATCAGCTATTTTAACTGTATAAAGTGCACCTCTAGTGTCAGGATATGTTGAATTCCAAAGCAGAAGAGATTTGGGCTGTATTAAAATGAATGGTAGAGATATGCATTTTTGCATATTTTAGCAATTGTCTGCAAAACAGATACCATTATCAAGTTATTTTCCATCATTTATTTATAACTGTGACTCATTAATGTTATCTTGATCTGCTGTTGACTGTTACAACAAAAAATTTAAGGATACCAACTTTTTCACCACATAGCATCAAACAAACAACTCAGAAGGAAGGCTTTCCCTGGAGGCCATAAAACACACATTTGATTTAAAACTCTTGTTTATGCATCACTTACTTCAAATCAGGTGCTTCCAAATATTTGCTGCTGTGTCAAATTCATTTAAAGCATTTAGAGAGACTGCAAAGCTTGTCGTCATATTCACAACAACCTCCAACAATCGTACTGCAGACTGAGCTCTTTATTTAATCATTTAATTATTTATATGGTGCCAATGCAGCATTATGTGTTACATTTATACACAGACAGTACAGTATACTTAAGCCCAGAATTTTCAAATAGGAACTGGTGGTGGTCTTACTTTTTTATTTTTTAACTTATTTTAAAGCTGGTATCTACACTCCAGGGCACAACAATATAAAAAAATTAGCAAAATTGCAAAAATGTAATATTCATATAATAACAAATCTTCAATTGGTGGTAGTTTTTTTTATGACCTGCTACAACTAATGCAACCCATCACAAGCCTGATAACAAACTTACTGAAATCTTACTATATGGAAGTAGGAGTATCAGATCTACAATATGCAGTCTTTAAAGTAAGTAAATGTTATAGTAAGTAAAAATTAATTTGAAATATTTTGTGTTTAGCCCATATTTGCCATTTTGCCAAGGATTTGTAAGCCATTTCTTTTGTACACATCAATGCCCAGTTGCATAAAAAAATCTTAAAAATAGAATTCCCTTGAGTTTACCCTCAAGTATTTCTTAAGGTTAAGTGTGCTGCAAAAAAACAACTGATCAGTGCCTTAAGTCTTACCTAAAGGACTTCTTCAGGGAAACCATCATTCACCCTTACAACTTCCCTTAAGTGTCCAATTTCCCTGAAATAATCCCTTAAATATGATTAAGTGTTGCATAAAGTGAAACTGACAATTCCATTAGGATAAACAGGGTTGCAAAATCTCACTTTAAGGCTCAAAGAGTTGGCTGAATTTGAAAATGATACTGTATCTTGATGAGATTTCAGAAAATCCTCTAGAATATGTGAGTGAGGAACAGTTATTGATAAAGTACATTTCTCACCATCATTTTATCAATGTATTTTTTCCAAACTGAACTTTGAAAAAATGCAGGACATGTCCTGCCCCCCAAATCTCTTAGTATATTCTTAAGGGACTCACTTCAGGTTTTTTACACAATGAGACAAAAGTGCATATTTCTGGGCTTCTCAAGGGCCAATATTGGAACATTATCAAGAGGTTCAACAATCAACACCTCAATACAGCGAAATACTCACTGAAGTGCTGAAGCCTAAAATGTAAACAAAACGCAGAAGACTGTAATCCAAGGGTGTTGAGATGCATGATAACGCACATCCACATATTGCTGCCCATACAGTTGACACTCACCAAAATCTTAAACAAAACAAATCATAATGTGTCTCTTATTACTGTTAATTAGTAAATGCTATTTGTAGAAAGGTCTATATGGTGTGTGTTTCTATTATAATGGTCAATAACGAAGGTGTTTCAAATAAAACTGGCAACCTTGCTCAGTAGTGTGTGGTTACCTGTATGAGCCTTCCTTGTTCAGACTGCAGTGCACTGAGGTCCTGTCCCAGGTTGCTTTGGCCTCTCCTCAAAGACTCATAATCCATCTTCAACTGGCCGGCATGGGCCGACAGCTTAGCCACTTCCTCAGCCAAGTTGACCAGTAAGGCGCGATCCTGACCTTTGACCGACTTGAGGTCAGAGTCATGGTCTGTCAGCGAGTGTAGCAGAGATGTCTGTACGCCCTCAAGTCGCAGGAAGTTACTGTTGTAGTCTGGGCAGTTGGGATCAATGAAGATGTTGATGCGGGACCCGTCACCCCTTTCCACTGTCACCAGGGCGTTAGCCTCGTCCTGGTTGGTCGTGATGTGGGGTGGGCCGTCTGACATGGGTGGGGCCTGGTAGTGGTTCATAAAGAGGATGGTGCCAGTTACTGTGACCGCAAGGAGAACTGCGACGAAGAGGAGGATGGTGCAGAGCAGATAACTGCAGCTCATTCTCTAAAGAAAAATAGAAAGTATGATGAAGTGATGTAGGTCTTATAGCAAAAATACATGATATTGAGGATATTGTCAAGATACACAATATGTATCACATTATTGAGATATGTGAGCATGTTGGAAAGTCGGTGTGAACATAAAAACAATACTGTAGAGATCTACTATAATAATAAACTATTGAAGAAAGAAGAAAAATCAACCAAATGAACAAATGAAGACATATTGATACATAAAATGCTCCTGAAGGAACTTAAACTTTGTGCTTTAAAACCACAAATGGTTTCTGAATTTTCAGTAACAATCGACCAATATTTCCAAGAACACTTCCTCTGAATCCAGTATTCAAAATGCATTATGAATACATTTATATTGCATTGAATTACATATATAATACCTTATACGCATGTGCAATTACCCTAGTAGTTATAGCCACATACATAACAATTTACAATGACAGGTTTGATAATGCCTATAATATAACACTTAATAATAATATCCATTCATAAAACAACACACTAATGTTGAAATACACTATAACACAGGTTAAGTATACTTCATGTATTATGTGTTATAAAACTTTGACATAATATTTATAAAAGTACATAACAGATTGTCATGGTTTGCATTTTTAAAAATATTTTCCTTTCATGCAATTTTCATTGTTAAACATTTGTGTGAAGACTAATGCACCTATTTTGTTATTATGACTCTTATTATAAAAAACAATTTTGAGAGACTTTTATTTTGACGACTCAGCTAGACAGAAAGTTGTCAGAAGCTTAATGACAGG
The DNA here is from genome assembly GCA_036984385.1 of Crenuchus spilurus. Taxonomy (NCBI): domain Eukaryota; kingdom Metazoa; phylum Chordata; class Actinopteri; order Characiformes; family Crenuchidae; genus Crenuchus; species Crenuchus spilurus. Next base: position 31,376 of record BRDA01011071.1, on the reverse strand, counting down.
AAGTCTTTTTGACTGTGATTGCAGTGGAGACAGCTTCCTTGTCTGCCACTCCTCATTTGCCACATTTTATGTTTCTGTGTTTGTTCAAGCAATGTCTGTAAGTACTTTGTTTAAATAATCTATCACATTCTAGTTTATTTCATGCTGATAATTCATTTAAGGTTAATAGAGTAAAAAATGTAAAGAAAAAGGAAAAACGAAGTATTTTCATTATAACATAGCAAACACATGGAGCTTAGCTATAGTAGCTAATGTCTAGTTTTTTACTGTTTTTGATGTATGTTTGTATGTGTTTGTATTTCAGTTTCACAAAAAAAAATAAATTATTCGGTAAAATCACAAGAAAGAATCTGCTTCTGTGGAGTTTCTGAATATCTGTTTAGCTGCTTGGATAGCTATCTTTAGTGAGGCCAAGACACAGATAATAGAGCATTATACCAGCTTGTATAATGACAATGATAATTTTATAGATTTTATAATTTCTTTATATTTAAAAGGGATTTAAACACACTTCTCTTAATGATCTTCATGTGTGAAAAGGCTGACGCCGAATAACACAGTCAAGGCAAACACACTTCAAAAATGACATAGTAAACAAAGTCCTCCTCCAATCCATATGGAAACGGTCAGTTTTAGGCTTATTACACAGGCAGAATAAACATACATGTTAAGAACTTACAGTGACAGGTAAACACGGACTGCTGGCCAACTTGAAAAACACCAGTTTACAAGTTCAGATGCTGTTTTATGTAGCAATAGCGGAGACGACCAACCACATGTTAGCAAGAAACGGGCAGAGCCAATCAAATGAGCTTGTGGGCGGTCTAAAGTGAAACAGGATTTTCAGATTGAGCATTTTGGAATCCTGCAGGGTTGCTTTTATAGTGAGGACGGATGATAGGCTGACGTCTATTTTTCTAAATGCCATGCGATCTACCCACACTACCTTTGCCATTGACCGGTAGATCGCGATCGACGTATTGTACACCCCTGTATCAGTAGGTCAATTGGCCTTGTTCATTGTATAAATGATAATTCAATATAAAAAGCATTTACAATACCACCATATACTACAAAAATGATACTGTGGCATAATTAATTAAAGTAATAATGAAACAGATACCATATTCTATTGTGATTCCCTATAACAAAGGACAGGATGGAGTGAGGCTACAACAGAAAGCAGAGGGAAGAGAAAGGATGTCTGTTCACATGAACAGTTAGCGATAAGGAGTTAAAGATGGAGATAAAAAAAGATAAAAAATAATGAGGCAAAAGTGATTTGGTGAAATGATAAGAAGAAATATATCTAGTGGTGGTAGAGGACCAACATGGAGAAGAAGGATGAGAGACTGGGCATTAGCCCCATCATAATCATCAGCATAACCGTTTCGACAGCACTGAGAGTGATTTTTAAAAGCCCCTGGAAGCAATTAGCATAGCGTAATCTGACGATGCAAGAAAGAGGGAGAATAGATGCAGGTGCGCTAGCCATCGATCCATTGCTCTTTCACTCTCCATCTCCCAGATGCTGCCTGGCAGATGTGTCCTCATATGGTACACGTAATAACGGCTGATTGTAAAACTCCACAGGATCGTCACGTCATAGACTGAATGATGGGATCATGCATTACCTTCATTCCTCATTTCAATCTAATGCTACCACTACTTATTGTAAGCACTTAGTGCTTTAAAACTAAACATGCAAAGGTATAGAAGAACTATTTGGCTGACTAAAGAACTCTTCAGTGAATGAGATGTGTAGGAAGAGCCAATTCAATGTTTAAAGAACCTCTGCATAATGTAAAAGCTATACACTTCTTAGCATCTGTACATTGTGTTGTGGGTTTTTAAAACTTTAAAAAGGTCCCCAGAACATATTTTACAGGTTCCTCCAGTCGTTGCATCAGCTTATTCTATAAACGTGCCTCCATAAACATTTCAGAGCCTCACACTACTTATTTCTTCATAGGTAAAAGGTTTTAGAAGAACTCAATCTGTCTTAAAAACACAATCAATATAGATTCTTAGTAGAACTTTCATTTGTGTGTGTATGTTCCTCAATCTCTTGTAAACTGGTTCATTAAATGACTTTTGTATTGAAAGGACTTGAAAAGAGGTCCTACTATGGCAGAACAGTCATCCATCCAATGACCATGAAACAAACACCCACCACCACCACCACCACACCATTCCCCCCTTATGATTGTCACTGGAAGGCCAATCTTAACCAAATGTCCAAGGCTGGATTTTGTTCTTCATCCGTACAGCATCATTGCATCACCTCAAACCAGACTTCTCTCTCCTTCAGCTGTCCTGATCACAATACAGTATGTCATAGTGTGTCATTAACCACATCAACAACTGGGCCATCTTAATTAAAATCTTAAGCTCCTGGTTTTTATTACACCCTAAGGAGTATGATTACAATGTACAGTGTAGTACAGTGACTACTGTGAAAACAGTGCAAACCAGCTGAGTTACTCCTTAGTTATAATGGTGTGGAATTCAAGTCTGGAGCAACTGGTGTTTCTAAAGAGCATTAGTGGATACAATCTGGGTGCAGTTAAGAGAAGGTCTGGTGATTTTTATATATACATGTACAATATGGAGCATCTTTTGCAATCCAGTTATAATGAAATCATCACTCAATGCAAAGAAGATCCATTGAGCGCAACTTTAGAAAACACAAACATATACATAATCACATACAATGGAGAAAGTGATAATTTGTCAGCAATGTCAGCCTCACAGCTTCTGTTGTATAGCAAATAAGTACATTTTTACTCCAAACAAGTCTTGCCTTATGGGCTACATCTTAGATGAGGACAAATTGTGCATTGTGCAATTTAACTTATTGCTTCTAGTTATTATTGGCAATGACGGAACTTTCTCTAGTGTATAGTGTTAGATTTAGATTCAGACTAAATTGTGCATTTTGCACACAACAGAATTTGACCTTTGCATTGAACCCATCTGTGCCATGAAACACACACACACACACACACACACACACACCAGTGAACACAGTAGGCTGTGAGAACATGTGCACAAAGCGGTGGGCAGCCCTATCCATGATGTCTGGGGAGCAGTTAGAGGTTAGTTGCCTTGCTCAAGAGCACTTCAGTCATGACCTGTCCGAGGATTGAACCGGCGACCTTGTGGTCACAGGATCAGTGTATAGTGTTTAGAGTAACTCAATATTGATAGTTTCTTACTTGTAACTCAATAAAACATGTTAACAAATGATGAGTATTCAGTTATGTGAATTGACTACAATACCTGCTTTTACATTACTGTTATTCTATTATCAGTTGAATTGAAATGAATTGTCCCTTGTTAATGTAATGAAAGTCTTGTATTGTAAATATAATTGTGTAACACACATACTGTAAGCAAAGCAAAAAGAATGTAATAATTTTAAAGTTTAATGAGTTAAATGTCCAATACGTAATGTCTATTATATATTTCACTATAGAATCTAGAGCATAGTACTTAATAATGTTATAATCAGGTTCTAATAAACAGACTACAGGATGAGTTCACTTCTCATTACATTTTGCAGCCAACAGGTTATAGAGGTAAACTTTCTTTTATTTTATTGAGTAGATCTCAGTCTTGGTTCACATGAAACCTGATTTAAACTCAGTCCACACACAGCAAATTGAAGATCCATCATAACCTCAACTCACTGACATGACAGCATCCAAACAGTTCAATGAAAATCTGTTTCTTTTGATTGATTATATTTGATTTGAATCTCCTCAGTAAATATACAGACAGAGCTAACAAGCTTATGGATCAGCATGACTAAACAATCAGGCAAAGATGAAGGAAAGCAGAGGAAAGGATGTTTAATTGGACTGTTCAGATGTATTCTGTCTGTAGTGGTTTAGCTTCAGTCTGATTTCAAAATAAAAACTTATTTCTATACAAAATCATCGCAATTGTTTTTATTCACGCACACAATTGAGCCATAGCTTAAAAATGCCCCTCTTCTATCTACACGTGCATTTTATCAGCTCTGATCATACAGGTGCACTTTGTAGTTGTACAGTTACAGACTGTAGTCCATCTAAGAGGCAGTCATGGCCTGGTGGTTAGAGAACTGGGCTTGTGATCTGAAGGTTGCTGGTTCAATTCCCAGATCCAACAGGTGCCCTTGAGCAAGGCACCTAACCTCAAGCTGCTTCCCGGGTGCTGTGACTAGGGCTGCCCACCGCGCCGGGCACGTGTGCTCACTGCCCCCTAGTGTGTGTTCATTAGTGTGTAAATGTGTGTTTCACTGCACGGATTGGGTTAAATTGGGGAGAATTAATTGCCTAAGTGTGTAAAAAGCACAAGGATCAAAACAGTACTCTAAATCTAAATCTAAAAAATCTGTTTCTCTGTATACTTTGTTATCCTCCTTTCACTTGTTCTTTAATGATCAGAAGCATTATTTGGGTGGTGGATCATTCTCAGCACTGCTGTAACACTTGTGGTGGTGGTGAGTTAGTGTGTGTTGCCCTACTTTAAGTGGATCAGCTCTTGTTCCTCAAGTTTTTAAACATGTTTAGTGTCTATTGGACTGAACTAGGGTCCACTAACAAACAGATGGACTACAGTCTGTAACTATAGAACTACAAAGTGCACCTGTATATTGAAATGGAGTTGATGAAATGCACAATGAGTGTAGAAACAATGAACTCATTTTAATGTTATAACTGGTGTATAGTAAAAACAGCTTCAATTTGCTATGGAGCATAAAGATTGGTCACTGGAGCAATGGAAAAAGGTCATGTGGTCTACTGAGTCCAGATTTACGCTGTTTCAGAGTGATGGGTGCATCAGGGTAAGAAGAAAGGCGGCTGAAGTGATGCACCCATTATGCCTAGTGCCTACCATACAAGCCTTTTGGGGCAGTGCTCTGATCTGGGGTTGATGCTGTTGGTCAGGTCCTAGTTCAGTAATGTTATGAGCCCAAAGAATGAGGTCAGCTGACTACCTGAATCTCCTGAATGACAAAGTTATTCCATCAATGGATGTTTTCTTCCCTGATGTCATGGGCATATTCCAAGATGACAATGCAAGGAGTCTTCAGGCTCAGATTGTGAAAAAGTGATTCATGGAGCATGTGACATCATTTTCACACATGGATTGACCACCACAGATTCCAGACCTGGTCCCCATTGAGAATCTTTGGGATGTGCTGGAGAAGAATTTACGCAGTGATCCAAATCTCCCATCATCAACACAAGATCTTGAGGAAAACTTAATTCAACTCTGGACAGAAATAAATGCTGTGACATTGAAGAAGCTTGTGGAAATGATGCCACAGTGAATGTGTGTCATAATCAAAGCTGAAGGTGGTCCAACAAAAAATCAGAATGTGTGACCTTTTCTTTGGCCAGGCAGTATATGCTCATATATTTTTTAACAATATTTGAAAAGCTAATGCTTAAAAGACCTATTAAAACTTATACCTAAATGTGAGAATGAAGTCACACTCACATCTGGTTTATAGTTAAAGAAACAGACATAAATATAGTGCTGCTTTACACCCCTAATTAGGGAATAGTAATTTTTCGTAAATATTTTGTCAATTTTCTAAGCACAGCTCTTATTTTCTGAGCACGTAATATTGAGAAAGTGTAATTATAATGTATTTACCTAATCATACTGTTTTGTTTGTTGGAACAGATGAATGTGCATTATTCAATCCATCACTTCATTAGCTGCTTCTCACAATTAATCTATTCACCATCCTTGTTCATAATCCACCTCAGTTAACAGGAAGAAAATTAAAACTAGTGTTTGTTTCAAACTAGTGTGTGAGAGAGTGTGTGTGTGTTTATCCTGATTTCTAAATGTTTCCTAATAGTGTGTGTAACCGTCAGTTTTGTGGGTGTGTAAATGCATGAGTGTGTGTTTCACTTAATTAATACCTATACATATGTTCCATTCCGAAGACTGCCAATTAATATGGAAATGAGCTGATTTGGCCTATTGGCCCATGCTAATGGATGCTTAATGGCTTGCAGTTTGATTGGCTTTTTTGAGGAGCACTGAGAAATGAATGGGATTTCTGGGAAGCACTTATTAAAGAATTGTTTATGCAAAGAAACTATCTATCTATCTATCTATCTATCTATCTATCTATCTATCTATCTATCTATCTATCTATCTAAGTGGAGTTTATTGCATTGTTCATATATCATACATGGGCAGATCTTCTTTATGGTAATAAGTGCTACATCTAAAATTAGAATATTGTGGAAAAAGTTCATTGTTGTTCATAATTTAATTCAAAAATTCAGATTTTATATTCATTACATGTAAAATGACATATCAAGCTTTTTTCGCTTTTACTGATGATCAGTATGGCTCATAGCTCATGAAAATCAGAAATCAAGAATCTCAAATTATTCAAATATTACATTTTGACTTTGAGTAAATTCCTATTCAAACAGTATCAACATAAAAACAAAATGTTTGACATATGTCACTTTATGTTACTTCAAAATCAATCTTAGTCACAGCATCTTTCATTGGTATTCATGTCATGGCTAATTGATAGTATCAGGATAAGAAAAGAAAGGGGTTTGTTTCTTTGCTTCTTAATAAATGAATCCATTTATCATCCTAACTGCTTAATCACTGTGACTCCCATACACCTTCGTTGGGCACTGGGCAGGGCATTATACTATTTTAACCATCTGTCACTGGGCACACACACACAGACTTCCACCAGGACAATTTAGAGTAACCAGTTCACATGATGTCCATGTTTTTGGACTGTGGGAGGAAACCTAAGACTCTGGAGGAAACCCACACAGACTCTGGGAGATCATGGAAACTTCTCAGATGGGGACTCAAACCCAAGACCTCAGGACTGAGATGCGAGTGTGCTAACCACCAAGTCACCCCTGTAATAGCTGAATAAAATGAAGCAAAAATATATATTTACTGATTTAAATGCTATAAGCTGCTTATCATGAGTCCATAAAGTTATGAGTATAGACCTTGACGTTGTTGTAGAGTTGTTGTTAGGCTTTATTTGCTATGTTGATCAAAGTGCTGCCAGCTGGCGTCTGTGTTGAAGGATCTGTACAAACTCTTAGATAAGAGAGTTAACCCAAAATAAGACACAAGAGTAAGAAATGTGGTCTTTTCCAATTGTTGCAGTTTACTCAAAGGAGAGGTAAAAGAGTTGTTCTCCATGTCAGTAAGGTTGAGTCACAAGATACAGGTTAAGACATCTGGACATCTCTAGATCTCAACATTTCAGAATGGAACAGGCCACCTCTAAAGAAATGGAGCCTGACTCAACAGGAAATGCACTGATTTCAATCATTTGTAATTATTAAGGCCGAACAGCTATTACTGATTAAGTTCACTTCAGACATTAGTTTGAGAAAAAGGTTAAAGTTGTTAAAAGCATGTATTCACTGATGTCAACGAGAAGGAAACTTTCACAGAGTTTAGTCCCGAAAAGCCAAGCTTGCTATGCCAACATTGTGCTGATCATTTGCCACAACTTTCCTCTACAACAGTTTATCTCGCTTGTTGCTGGATTCATTACAAAAGTCACGCAAAGCTTCCAGAGCTTGCACTACTTAACACAACTGAATACAGTATGCTAGAAAAGCTTGTTCTGAAATGTGCATTATCCTCTATACCCCGAGGGTCCATTGGCATGGAGCAGCTGTTTCATTCATAATGATGCGGAGCTACAGCACCACAATCATGTGTTAATCTTCCAGAAGAAGGACGGTCAGAGAGTTTATTATGCAGTTTATTATGTGGATTTTCTTTTCTCTAATGTCTTGCTGCTCTCTCCAGCTGAGACACAGAGCTGAGACATGGACGTAGAGAGCTATTTTTATTTCTGTTTCTATTGTGTTTAACTTGACATGAAGAACACAAGGACACTGTATCCACCTATTTGTGGGATGTACACACACGTACGGTATTTAATACACCATATATCCTGAAATATGAGTTGTCAACATTGTGTGTGTGTGTGTGTGAGTGAGAGAGAGAGAGAGAGAGAGAGAGAGAGAGAGAGAGAGAGAGAGAGAGAGAGAAAGAGAGCAGTAGGTACTCAAGCAGATGGGGGTGTGTCTGTTTGTGAGAAACATTTTTCCTGCTTAAAATATTCATAAGCCTTGGACACTTCAGCTGTTATGAGATACAGTATAAATCAGGGGGGAGTGCCTACATACTTATGGGAATAGTGCTGAGAAACATAAAATGTGTTTGTGTATGTGTGTTACAGATGGGCAGCAAACTGCATGAAATTAGATATAGAATTGATACATTACTGCAGAAAAGCCTTAACTGTGTCTATTCTTGGCTTTTGACTCAATAATTGCATCTATTAATATACCAGCTAGACTACTGCTTTCAGCTCAGATGATAACTAAAGATCACAGATATCAGCATAAGCATTTAGACAGCTCCTTCAGTGGAATATCTGAAGATTATGAGTAGTACTGACAATCTCTGCTCGTGTTGAGGCTAACATGATGGGTGGAAGTGTTGAGGATGGGAGATTGCACTACGTTACACTAAAGCTGCAGTCACTACTGCCTGGCTGTTTTCTTTGCCAAGGTATAGCAGAAATCATGCAGTCCTCATGTGATGTGTTTTTTCTAGTTCAGCAAATAGTTAACATTTGCTATTATATGATATATACTTTGTATATATACACACCAATCAGCCATAATGACGATCCTGGATTTATGCTGTTCATTTAGCTCCACTGACCATACAGGTGCACTTTGTAGCTCTACAACTACAGACTGTAGTCCATCTGATTCCTTTCTTAGCCTCCTTTCACCCTGTTGTTCAATGGTCAGGCTCTCCAAGGAGAAGGTCTTGTCTGGGTGGTGGATCATTCTCAGCACTGATGTGGTGATGGTGTGCTAATGTGTGTTGTGCTGCTTTGAGCTGATCAGACATAGCACTACTGCTAACTAACTGAGTGTTCAAAGTTTGGTCACACACTCAGTTAGACACATCTACCTTGCAAATGTACAGTCAGAGTTGGCCAGTTAATTGAAAATGAATTGAAACCAATATTCAGGATGTCGATAAGCCCATGTCAATTATTTTGTTATAATAATAATAATAATAATAATAATAATAATAATAATACTTCTTGAATTAATCATGTTCCCACTGTGTGTAGTCATGTGACACTGCCCCATCCAGTCTGTGACAAGGAAGAAACATGAAGGAGAACTCAAACACTAAGCAACTCAAGCAGCATATGCTAATAAAAAAGCCATGTCTGTCATTTGGACACATGTTGGTTTTGGTAATTTTATTGTTATGAAAAAAGCTACACAGGATGTTGTTCTGTGTTTGGAAGCATGTTTGTATGGAGGCATTGATATTTAAGACTGTTTGACGTCTAGAACAATTGCTTGTGTAGGGTGTGCCTTAATCAAATACAGATATATTAAATTTCAGCTCTGACACCCACGTGGTAGCAAAACATTCAAATCTAATAGCAGATATTGTATTCCTGGTGTTTCAAATAAAGAAAACAGAGTGAATGAGAATCGAACAAAAAGAAAACAAGTGTACCAAACAAACCTTTATGTCTCACCGAGAAAATTGCAGCATAAATAAATGTACCAAATGGAATCACCATAGAACACTGTGTTCTTCATTAAGCACCTTTATAGTTTTGTCACTGGGACATATGAGTGTACGAAACACTGTATATAAATATTGTGTCTTAAGGTGTGGAATCATGGTAGTTCTTATGAAGAATCAGGGGACACAATTTCATTCATCATTCACCTAGAAATCATTCTCACATTTTCCTGCTTGACCTCTAATCAGTCAAAGGTCTGTCTCAATACTGAGTGATACCCCCCAAACATTTTGACAACTGAGGTAATTAAATGCTGGTGGATGACTATTAGAACACTGACTACTTAGACAGCTGTGTTTGTAGACACTGCCTAGTTTTACAGCTCACTAGGTATTGAGACAGACTTATACATGTTGCTTCTTGGTTAATTTCACAGAACTGGAGCTGTAAGGTTAATATTGCTATGAAACATTAAAACTCTATAGTCACGTAAATAGTCCAGTTAGTTACATCAAAATGCATCAGCAAGTTCAGAGCTGAAACCTCATAAAGAACCTGTCACAGATTAGTCAAAGGGGCTGAGATGATTGGTCTGTTTACATTTCTATTTAATGCTAGTGTTTATTAGCAATGCTAACCTCACAGCTCCAGTTCTGTACAAAAACAAAATATGTCTTGCACTTGTCTGAATAAGTGTGGGAGAGAGCTATAGAGAGAACATAGAGAGCATGTATAACAATCACAATACAGTATTTGTCTATGTCATGTAGTTTTGGTGTGTATGCGGGTGTACGTGTGTATAAGCCCTTACCTTGGGCGGTGTTTGTCTGACTGTGTCTGAGTCTGACCATCGGTGTTTGAGCTGGGAAGAGCTGGGTACACACTCACAGAACGTCTGCATTAAACAAACAAAAACAATATTGTTTTTGCTGCTTTTTGGTAAGTTATATGTAGTCATATCTGAGTGCTATGACCACCCCTGGTTTGTAATGAACTCGGCTAAGGACATCACAGATGCCATGTGACAGAGCTTCCAGCATGTATAAATAAGTGAGCACACTAGTCAGCTGTAGCAGAGTGTAAACTGATCATCATGGGTAAAGGATGGGTAAAGTCCAAAAAAGCATGATAAAGTGGTGGCATCTCAGAAACTGCTAACTTTGTGGGATGTTCTGCAGTCACTGTAGTGAAGATGTACTGAGAATGGACGTCTCGTACATTAAGTTCTTCCCAAAGGCATAAATGTGGTGCCCCACAGGCCACTGATGCCAACGATTCTGACAAGTGGTACAAAGCAATTGATGCACCACAGTGAGCTAGTTATACTCTACAATGAACAGAGGTGCCTCTAAGAAAGTGTCAACGATTCCCAAGTCACGTGGCTTCTGTGATGTCCTGGGCCAAGTTCATTCCAAACCAGGGTGGTCATAATATTCAGATATGAAATGAAAATCTTCACAAAATCTAGGCTTCCACTTACTTTTATTAGCAATATGTGCTAAAATTGTTATAAGCAGCTGGTTTTTAAGGTTGTAGTTTTTTTTTTTTTTTTTTTGGTAAACCTGTAAATCTCAATTTACCATCAGGAAGGTGCAGCTGACAAACATCTTCACAACTGGTGAAGATGCTGAACAACACAATATCTAAACACTTTACCCAGCGTCATTGGCCAGGTTTTCCCAGTTAGGGTCACATATGTTCAAATACCTTCTGTAAATGTACAAGTTTCTGATGGCTAATTGGTAGTTTAGATGTGGGCAAGTGACAATTTTCCAAGTGTAAGCTTTCAGCAGTGGTACCAGGACACATGGGAGGCTCCACAAAGATATGTTCTAAATTAAATAAGTCAACCAGATGAACTAAGGTCCTATTTCCACTAACACTTTACATATTAACTCTTAACACAGCATTTTAATAAACATATTATGGCTTTTAAAAGGCTTATTCCTATAAACATCATCTGTTATAATGGTTACATTTGCTTTAATTAAAACTGTCAAATGTTTCCTCTGTGACAGTTGGCACCTATAAGCCTTTATGTAGGTTTATGTCAGTTGCCATAATAAGCTTATGAACACTATAAACCTATTTTTTATTACAGCTAGCATATAATTTGCTATGTGAGCATTATATATTACTATACTATATATATTTACTCTATGTTATGTCTAATCTTACAGTTTCTTCCATGCATGTTTAACTGAGAACTTATACCTCAAACTGAATGGACTACAGTCACCTATTGTGGGTAAACTACCCAATCAAAATCTATATCAAATCAAATCAGTCCATTAAAAAGTCAGAATGTGCACTCGTTTCACCTTCATGCCACATACTTATACAGTGTCATAAGAACCATTTATCTGAACTTCCTTTACACACACAAACAGAGAGAACTTATATTTCTAAAAGAGAGAAAAAAACAAAAAGAAAAAACCAAACATTTTATCACCATTATCACACATTGTTGCTCAAAGCAGAGAACAGAGTTAAACAAATGAAACGCAAATATTATACTTGGTGATTTATTTATTGAGGAAAATTATCCAATATGACATATTTGTGAGAGTCAAAAGTATGTGAACCCCTAGGATTAGCAATTAATTTGAAGGTGAAATTAGAGTCAGGTGGTTTCAATCAATGGGATGACAATCAGGTGTGAGTGGGCACCCTGTTTTATTTAAAGAATAGGGATCTATCAAAGTCTGCACTTCACAACACATGTTTGTGGAAGTGTATCATGCCATGAACAAAAAAGATTTCTGAAGACCTCAGAAAAAGAGTTGTTGATGCTCATCAGGCTGGAAAAGGTCACAAAACCATCTCTAAAGAGTTTGGACTCCATCAATCCACAGACAGACAGATTGTGTACAAATAGAGGAAATTCAAGACCATTGTTACCCTCCTCAGGAGTGGTCAACTAACAGAGGTCACGCCAAAAGCAAGGTGTGTAATAATCAGTGAGGTCACAAAGGACCCCAGGGTAACTTCTAAGCAACTGAAGGCCTCTCTCACATTGGCGAATGTTAATGTTCATGAGTCCATCATCAGGAGAACACTGAACAACAATGGTGTGCATGGCAGGGTTGCAAGGAGAAAGTCACTGCTCTCCAAAAGAACATTATTGCTTGTTTGCAGTTTGCTAAAGATCACTTGGACAAGCCAGAAGCTACTCTTTTTCTACTTTTAGGACTTTAAGCACAATTAGACAGAAATATAAACAATTCTAAAGGGGTCATAAACTTTTACTATAAAGTACTATGAATAAAAAAGTCAAAATATATATTTAATCAGGGCATACAAAAGCTGCCTTGCATGGCTGTGAAAATGTACTGGCTTTGTTTGACCAGGATGGGGTTCTTTTACAAATAGCATGAGTAGATGTCATTAGATGTAATAAAGCCCTCTGTTTATTTATAGAGTGTTATATTGATCATTTCTCAGTAAATGGCACTTGAATGGCCTTCTTCATTGAATTTGTTTTCCATTGAGTTGGCTGGGCTGTATTTCCGTTGTTAGGGAGGATCACGGTTGGCTGGCTGATATAACATTTGTGGCTGTATGGATAGATAATAAGAATACATTTTTATTAAAAATATATTTATTTGTTACTCTTCACGGACCACCAGTGGCCTTTACAGAGACCGTCTGAATGTATTATTATTGAGCTTCAATATTTATATTTCCTGCAAACCCTGTCATCAAATGCTGCATTCATATCAACATAAAACATCCAAATACTGGTGATACTGAAGTCATAAACTTATCATCTGAAAACACCACAAAACCTGATTTTGACCCATGAGGTGTTTGTGTATTGTATACTGTTAAAATCCTTATGTAAGTATAACGTGTTCCCATAAATAACTGGAAAAAAATATGAAATGTCCTCCACTGTGGGACTATTTTGACCTTTGCCAAGAGGAAAAGTAAAAGTAAGAGGCAAAAGTGTGAGTGTGTGCATGTTTGAGTGATATAATGTTGACCTGTGAATCACCCTTTTACTCTAAATGCTCTTTTCTAGGTGATGTGCATGCTCTTATCCTACATACGCATGCGGTCAGCTTACACTGCTTTCCTAAGCACATCCGATCAGATTTGCCTCTTTATGTTCCAGCCAATAAAAGCCGAGACGATTCCATTAGCATTAAACCTTAATGGGGTGAGAATCAGATCAAAGAAACATTAAGCCGCTGTTTTAGCCGTTGTCTGAGGAAGTATGCTTCTGTATGTGTGTCTTAAAGGAAGAGGGAGAGTGATTCTAAGTTGTGTTCTTTATGTTAACACATAGCTGTAGAAACAGACATAGCATGTGTGTGTGGTAAATATGTATGTATACTCAGACTGCTCTCTAAGCTAATTAAAGAAAAGCTTTCAATACTGAGACAGTGCAAAGAAGATGGATGGAGGCTATGGTATCTAGTTACACATGTAGGTTGTTGGCATGACATGGCATTTTTAACACAAAATAAAAAATGAATAGGATAAGAATTCTCATCATTTAAAGCATAAGACATTTCATATACCTTTGTTTTACATTGATCTGATGTTAAAACTCTCAAGAAGTGGTCACACTGTCTATGAAGCCTGCATTTATAAGTCATTATAAATGTGTTTATAACTCTTTATAACTTGGTAATAATACTTTATAAGCATACTTATAAACTGTAATAATGCACCATTAGGCTCTAATTATATATTATAACTCAGAGTTTGATGACTTATAAACATGTTATAACATGAATGTTATAATTCATGATAATGCATTATAAGCAAATAATGATCTGCACAGTTATAACGGCCTTATTATAATTATAAAGCATTATGGACATTCAAAATGTAACATTTACAAATATTTTTGACTATAATAATGCATTTAAAAAAGCAATGTTTACACACATTATTATTATTATTATTATTATTATTATTATTATTATTATTATTATTATTGTTATTACCAACTTCTCATAAACAGCAAAAGTTTGTATTTTTATCCCTCCCAATTTAATAGTAGCCAATTAACCCATCCTATCTGCTAGGGATTCTCTCCATCACCTCCTAACTCTAGGAGGGTGACGATAAGAACAAGCCTCCTCCGATGTGATGCCATCACCTCTTTTCCAACTACAGCTGATACACCATCACTGGGGGAACCAACATGCTCAGAGCAAAGTGCAGGATCTCCAGCTCCAATGGACCAATCAGTAGATGCCTGAGGCAGTGTACATTGTAGTGTGAAAGTCATGGGGAGAGAGTGCCATATACCTGCCCAGAGAGAGTCACTTGGAGTATGATGTAATGAATGTTAATCTAAATGGATGGGCATGACTATTTCAACCAAACAAGAACAAACCCCAGGTAACTAAACAATAGAATGACCTACTGCTTAAACAAGCTTGAGTGTACACTCAAAGAATCAAGTGTGCTCCTGCATGACTGACATGAAATCCTGCAGTCTTGCCGGCTCTTAAAGAGAGGTGACCCTTGGTCTAAAGACTTAAGCTGAGGTCACATAAGACTACTGTCTCACTGTTATATTCAAGTGCAAAAATCATTCAGGCCAGATGTGATGTGGTTTGGGAGAGAATTAACAGTTTAGTGATAAGCTAATATTTACTACATTTAACACTTTTCTTCTATAGGACCTTTTTGGCAGATACTTGTTCTTTCCTATTCCAGTAAACTGGCCTTTCTGCTAGATTTTACTTTACTTGAAGTTTAAGGCAACGACTTTAATTGCTATATTTAATTGCCACACACAGGTTCTTTGAACTTTAAAGGGTTCTTTGTACCAGCACATCTCCTTTATCAAAATGTTTCTTTGAAGAATTAAAAGTGTTTTCTGTTATGGATTTGAAAGCTGCATAATAACAAAAAAGCAGGACAGGAAGAATATTGATGCCTTTGAACTTTGGTGCTGGAGAAGACTTTTGAGAGAACATTGGACAGCAAAGTAAATGAATGCTTAATCAAATGCTTGGAACAGCTGGTAAAAAAGGAAGAGGACCATCAACAATGAATGGATACAATCAGGGGAATCATGTGCCAGCTAGAAAATCCAAAGAGCAGACAAGATGTTCTGGAGAAACACCATCCAAATGGTCATCAGTAGTCAGCACTGACAGAGCTTAATAATATTAAAATGTTTCCAATCTTAGGTAGCATGGTGGCTTGGTGGTTACCCTCTCAGTTCTGGGGTCTCAGGTTTCAGTCTCCATCTGGGTGGTTTTCATATTCTCCCCATGTTTGCATGGGTTTCATCCCACAGTCCAAAAACATGCAAGTCAAGTGAACTGGTTACTCTAAAATGTCCTGGTGTGAGAGTGTGTATGTATGTATATCCTCAGTGATGGATTGGCCTGTCTTGGGTTTGGCTAAAGTAGTGGAACGCCCTGCCCAATGCCATGAAGTGTAGAGGGACTCACAACGTCCCTAAACTGGATTAACCAATTAAGAAGATGGATGGATAGGTGTTTTCAAACTTTTGAATGGTACTGTATATGTGAATTCAAGATAAGGCCAAGTAAAAAAAAAAAATTGGTGATCATCCTTTTTCACCAAAATTTTGGGTCGGGGGGGAGGTGGTTTTTTTTTTTTTGTTGTGGCAGCTTTTGGGGGTGTCGGCCAATCAAATGGCTGCGTGTCGTACGGTATTTGCATAAAGTTCTCTTGTGTGTTTAT
>BRDA01011071.1:0-10322 GCA_036984385.1 Crenuchus spilurus | reverse complement strand
GTGTGTGTGTGTGTGTGTGTGAGAGAGAGAGAGAGAGAGAGAGAGAGGTGGGAAGAAGAGAAAGAGATGGGAGGGAGAGGGGAAGAGAGAAAGGAGGGAGGGGAGAGAGAGGAGGTGAGAAAGAGGGAGAGAGACACGAGGGAGAGGGGTTGAGAGAGAGAAAGAGGAGGGAGAGGGGAGAGAGAAAGAGAGGTGGGAGGGAGAGGTGGAGTGAGAAAGAAATAGAGACGAGGGAGAAGGGATGATAGAGAGGAGGGGGAGAGAGGAGGGAGAAAGAGGGGGGAGGAGGGAAGTGAGAAAGAAAGAAAGAGAGAGAGAGAGAGAGAGAGAGAGAGAGAGAGAGAGAGAGAGAGAGAGAGAGAGAGAGAGAGAGAGAGGAAGGAGGGGGGAAGTGAGAAAGAGAGAGAGACGAGTCTGAGAAGATGAGAGAGAATGAGGAGGGAGAGATGGTGGAGAGGGGAAGAGAGAGAGAGAGAGAGAGAGAGAGACAGACAGAGAGAGAGAGAGATAGAGAGAGAGAGAGAGAGAAAGGAGGAGTGTTTCCGAGCTGCTCGCTCTCTCTTCAGCAATCCGGCGTTGTCAGTATCCAAGCGCGCCCCCGCTGTGCTGTGGCGCGCGCACTCTGTCGCACCGTGCCATGGTGTGTGTGTGTGTGTGTGTGTGAAATGTGTGCATTTCTAACTTGTAACTTGATTCCTTTAGAAGAAAAAAAAACACCTCAATACAGCCGCTTCTCGCGAGACACCAGTGCAAATCTGTCTGTAATAACACCTTCAGTGCACTGATCATTATAGCAACTAAACACTAAAGAGCTCTAGAGCACTAAAGGGCAAATGAAGAGAGCATCCAGGGTTGCCAGGACCAACAAAAATATCCAGCCCAAAGTCAGTCTAAAACCCGCCCTTCAGAAGCTTAAACTCGCCCAAAATATGTCTGTCACACGTTTGAAGCAAATGACAAAACAATTATGAGTGTACGACTTAGCATTTTGTTTATTATTTGTGACCCCGCTAGGGAAAACCAGGCCAAAGTCACTCGGCAATTTACTGAGATATCATGTCAATATCATTTCACTCACAAAACTTAGCCACTCGGTATTATTGCTGTAAATGAAAGATAACAGTCTCAGATATCTATTGTACCACATATTTTGATCAAAAACAAAACTTAAATTCACAAAAAAGTTGTTTTAAAAAAAAAACACATTTTGAAAAAAAAAGACTTTGGCCTGGTTTTCCCTGGCGGGGTCACATTTATTATCAGTATTGCAATTTATCTTAAAGTCATTAATAACATGGTAATATTAGTGGTTCATTAGTTTTATATCCCAGTCAAGAGCATTTAATAGTAACATAATTAGCAAAAAAATAAATAAAAAAAGAACTGACTTTTACTTACTCATTTCTGTTCTTGCCTCCTGAACTCTCTTCTCCTCTGATCCTCTTTGTTAACTTTTTTTTCATCGCATCGTGATTTCTGGTTACATGAAGAGCTATTATGAACTTTTGGACAGTTCTTTCCATGTTATTTAATTTCACTCAAGCTCATGCGTACACAATTTTAACTGCCATTTTCTGTTGTCCTCTCCTTTCTCCTTTTTTGTGACTTTTAAGGGCTCCTCCATTTCATTTACTGCCTTCCTTTAGATGTTATGTTTTCCTCGTTCTTATTGTTGTAATCAATCTCCTTAGTGTTGACTTGCACACGTTTGCCCGCCGTGTTGACGTAACATCCAAGGCGACACCCACTTTTTTGTTGCTTTTTGGCGGCCGCGGTCATTTTTAAAAGTAGCCCAAAAAACCGCACCCCACCCGAATTTTCACCCGCGACTGGATTTTCAAACAAGCCCAATTTGGCGTGAAAACCGCGAACCTGGCAACTCTGAGAGCATCCATAATGTCCAGCCCTGAACCTCACTGCAAACTCCTAGAAGGTGATCTAGAGGAACATGCATGGCAGGAATATGAAAGACTGGTGGAGAAATCAGGCTTATTCCTACAAATATTGCTTTCTGCTTCCATATGTTATTTAAAACATGCTTAAAATGTACTTCTTTTCATTATTGGAGGTCTAAAAACCACTTAAGAACAAACAATAATATATTGTTCTTTGTAATATTTTCTGGAAATAAATGCTATAAATAAATAATCATTTTATTTTACATTTGGCAGAAATATTGTATATAAACGATGGTACAGAGGCAAAATAAGATGGAAAAGTAAAAGTAACACTGTTCTAGAAAGTTCCACAGTTAGCAGTTTTATTTGTTCCATGTCATGAAGTCTGAGTATAAAAGGATCATCTACCAAGAGCAAATTTTTGAAGTGAGCCCCCTTCTCCAAAACAAACAAAAAAAGTTAATGTGAAGCTAAAATTACCTGTCCATATTCGAGTTCCAAAGAAGTGTTCACAATTTGTCTTAATCTTGTCTTTGCAAGCAAGTATGAGTTGTAGTTTAAAACTTTAGGCCAGACTCAATGACTCAATTGTCAGTCAGCTCAAAGATAAGGACAACAATTTGGGTCTTGCACCATCTACGGTTCATAATATCATGAAAAGATTCAGGGAGTCAGGGAAATCTTGGTGTTTAAAGGTCAAGAGCAGAAAGTACTTCTTATTGTGTGACCATTCAGTTTATATTGGTCATTTGGAGAGACATATGGTGTCATCAAGATGATGTCTTTTCTTAGGAACTCCATGTCTATTTCAGCAGGACAATGTCAGACCTTATTCTGCACAAGTTACATCAGTTTGGCTTCATAGACATAGAAGCATGTGTGCTTGACTGTCCTGCCTGCAGTTCAGATGTCTTATATTGAAAATATCTGGAACATCATCAGGAGAAGAATTAGACAACAGTGACCACAGACTGTTGAGCAGCTCAAGTCTTGTATACAACAAAAAGGGGCAAAAATTCAACCACAAATCTGCAACAATTCCTATTGTAATTTTTCCAATGATTAAAAAGTGTAATTAAAAGAAAAAAAGTAATGTGACTCAGTAGTAAATATGTCTTTGTTCCAACGTTTTGAGTGTTTTGCAGTCATCAATTTCTAAATTGTTTTGTATTTAACAAACAGAATTTTGTCATTGAAAACTTTGAAAATATTTTAAAATATTTAAGTGAATTAACAAATAACAGATTCCAGATTTTATTGCATTTTTAAAAAAGGTCCAAACATTTTTTGGAAATAGCGTTTGTAGTAAAAGCAGAGAAACGGATCATTTGCTCTTCATTTTTATCTTGAGCTGTATGAACTCTGATGGTGAAAAATAAATATTGTGTCAAAATATAGTAGATTAAGTTTTAAAAAATGTAGAATCTGAATTTTTCCAAGTTTTACGCAAGGAAGATGCACTCAAAAGGACAACAAATGTGTAATGTAAAGCATAAATGAACTCCGTAAGTTCAGGTTATGAGATATGATGTACACACACAGTCAGAACATTCATTGATGCCCTGGCACTGGCACTGGTCCATCCCAAAGGATATATGTACTGTTCACATGATAAATCTGCTACTAGTTGGCAATGACTACTCTAATGTAAGATAATCTAGCACTTCAGGAATACTTGAAATTAATTGATTGCTTTGGGATCCACATGCCTAAGTACAGCTATAATTATGTAATGCAATGTCAGTGTTTATACTCTAGGAATGGCAGGCAGTGAAGCTAATGATGGATTACTGACCAGGCCAGGGAGGCCAGTGTAAGGGGCCTTGGGGTCAATAGGAACTAAAATATCAGCAATAACCCACTATAGTTATTAACATTATGTGAACAAAAAGTTATTGAACAAGTACTCATGACTAAATGAATGAAGTAGATGAAGAAATGTTACCTCTTGTACAATATCATTATTGACTGAACTGTTGATGGTTTAGTTGTATGTAACCCTTTCGCCGCTGTGTCCCAGCCCCGCCACGTTTTCTGGCCAAGTCCCTTGTTTATGTCCATGTGCCAACCTGTCACAATGTGTTGTTTACATTCTCCATGTGTCTCATTCACGTCATGTCTCTTTCCTCAGTTATGTCATTTCTTGTTCTCATTCTACAGCCCTGCTGTCTCATTACAGATCATTATTGTGTGCTTATCACCTTCCTTGTGTTTCACAGTCTTTGAATGAATGAATGAATGAATGAATGTTACACTAATATAGCACCTTTCAAGATACCAAGGACGCTTTACAATCAACACACTCAACCACACACACTGGATCATCCAGGACAGAGTGCCAACCATATCTGGACATACATACATACATACATACATACATACATACATACACACTCGAACCCAAGACCTCAGTGCTGAGAGGCGAACGTGCTGACCACTAAGCCACCGTGCCGCCCAAAGACAAAGTTTGTCCATCCTTATATGTCTACTCAGCATGTCTTCAGGTCTCAGTTCTGTTTGTCTTCATGTGTAATTCTGTAGTTGTCATTCACAGCCATAGTGTTTAGTGTGTTTTTTTGTATAATAAAGCTTTGTTTTGGATCTATCCTGCTTCCTCTCCTCCTCCAGCCTAATTTCTGACAATGGTGTGTGATAGCGGTATAACCATTTGTGTTAGTGTTTACCTTTCAACAAATGTAGGACTACTTTTATTTGACTTAAATTATGACTTTAAACATAAGCTAAGCACACTACATGTTTTAATGCAGACACAATAGAATATTGCTGTCAACATGAAGGAGGTAAGAAGGCTGAATATATTTGCAAGGGCTGGTGTTTATTTTTCACACTAATGCAAAGCATACACAAAACTATGTCTCAGAGATGCATATTTAGACTAATACTGGACAAGGACAAAGGGAAAGAGAGGAGTAGGCAGAATTTGGGACAACCAAGAGTAAGCAGAATAACAAGAGGGACACGATGGGCATAACAACCCATGGGGAACACAAGAACCCATGGAGAAATGTAAACAAAGACACATGCATACAGGAAAGGAGCACTGACAGGACTTTTTAAAGCTGCAAAATAATGAGGCTGATTGTGGTCATTAAAAAAAAAAAAAAAAGTTAATCTACAAGTAAACAATATTTGGTTTTATATTTGTTTTTATATTTTGTTGAAACTATATTTTGTTTTCAGGCATATTCATTCATTCATATTGATTCTGGATCCAGGGCCCAGTGATCTTGCTTGAATGTTTGGAAATGACAAATCTTTCTGTATTACTTTTTTGGCACACTACTTAATGTTGTGTTGGTAACATTACAAATTCATGTCACAGTAATGTGATTAATTCTTCCTGTAATGTAATTAATCTTACTGTAATTACATTACAATTACTAACCTAAGTATTTCATTACTTATGTTAGTCATCTGTCTCTAAAAGAACAACATACATTATACACAGTTTAAATATTCTGAGGAAGTAATGAGTAAAGTTATTACAATGTTAGTCATTTGTAAGGGATTACAGACTTGCAATAGAAAAAAAGTGATTTCAGACATATGCAAGGTGATACATTTGGCCTTTGCAAATACACACATCAGCCACATTAATCTCACTCACAGATGAATTGAATAGCATTGATTATCTTACAACTATGGAACATGTGAAAGTCTGTGGTATATTAGACAGTATGCAAGGTTGTAGACCTGAGTCATTTTGCTAAGAGCCATATAGTTATGACCAGATGGCTGGGTTTGAGTAAGGCTTGTGTGATGCTTCCAGTCAGTAGTAGTATGTACCCTTTGACAGTGGTCTCCAAATTACACAGATCTCCAGCACGTCCAGCAAGTCCAATACCTCGCCACCTCATGACCTACAGGACTTAACAGATCTGCTGCTAACATCTTGATGACATATATCATGACCTTCAGAGGTCTTGTTGAGTCCATGACTCAATGGGTCAGAACTGTTTTGGTGGCACACGGTTAACCAGCAGCATAATAAATATATTATCAAATTGCTTTTAATGTTATCGCTGATTGATGTATATAGCAATCATTTTAGGAGGCAAGGCTAGTGCACTCTTACCAGTTGGTTCAGATGTGAAGTGGCAGTGCGGGAGTAAAATATGCTTACTTCTTTGTTTACGCTGGCGTCTGCAGGTGCAACCTGATGGTGTTGGGGCGGGCCTGCACTCCCTGCTGTGATAATGAGCAGAGCATGATAAAAAATTCCATAATTACTGCTCTTCATGCCACCCTTTAGTGCTGTGAGGGTAGAGGCACTTAGGTTCCTTTTAGAACCTCTCAGAGTCACCCCTGTGTTTTGTAGGTGTTCCACACAAAAGGACAAAAATAAATCTCCATTGTGTTTCGGGAGCATTGTGAATTGTTTTCCTGATTGAAGTATTTTTTAAAATATTAAATCACACATATTTATGGCTGAATATGTGGACTCATATTACATTTTAGTTGCATCAATTGGGTCTTATAAAAACACTATTTACAGCCATATGAAAAAGGAAGCTTTTCAATTTAATGAAGATTTAATAATAAATGGTGTGTCTGAAATGTGTTTACTCATTCAATGAACACTAGTTAGAATGTTAGAATGAATACATCACATTTTGGCATATTTTCCATGTTCTAATGTAGTTTGTAATCTCTAAATACAAATCTAATATTTGATTCCATGTTTCCATTTTATCAGTAATATTATTGAGTGGCATGCCAATAATTATATATAATAATATATCACATTTATAAATGACATTCACTCAGATGGATTTGTTTGCCATCTTTGTTGAGTGAGAAATCTGTGATGCCTTGTGGTACATTAGACTGTAAGTAGTGTACATCGGTTGTACCCTATGTTTTCAAAGCATTGTGGATAACATTATAGTAACTAAATAGGGAATCCAATTGTTCACTGACAACTCTGACAGCAAAATGACCATCACACTAATTACAACACTAAATGGTAATCCATACTCTTAACAAAACAGATATGCCAGCAGATGTTTATTTGTAGGGATGTCATTAAATTGTCATTTTTGGCTTCATAATTTTAATTTTATTTTTTTGTAAATTTTTAAAAATGCAAAACTCTAAGACCATTAGAACGTTTGAAACAACAAACGTTGTAAATGGACTAGTTTTGTTTTAGATGTGTATATAAAATTATTAAAATTGTCATTTATACACATAAAAGAAATTTTCTGTATGACTCCAGTCAAATAAGCTTTTGAGTTCAAATGATAACATGACAAATATGGAAACATTGTCAAGAAAATGAAATCTTATTAGTGAAAAAGTATATAAAAAGAAATGTAAAAACTGGGGGTTGAATAGACCACTTGACTAATAAATCCACTAATCAACGTGGTGGGTAATAGTTGACTAGTCAAGGTCAATAGTGCACATCCCAGAATATAACAGAAGCCAGCTTGTACTACTAAATAAAGCATTTACATACACTTAACATGAGAAGAGACTATTTAAGGTATTCTATAACATGCTGAAGTTTTGTGAACATACACCTTTGGTAGGATAAAAAGGATAATTTAGCATAGAGGCACAATAGCCAATCACAGACTTTTCATAGTCTTGCACAACTTGTTTAGGCTACTAACTAGCATGTAGCTCACAGAATCCACAGGGAGCTGTGGTGTTTAAAACTTAAATACATCTTATTTATATTACTTCTACACTGTGTTGCTGATAAACATGTGGATTAAAAGTTAAGCTGAAAAATGAAAATGTTTTACAGGGATGTATGGACTCAACTAACCCCATTGTGTGGAGGCTGCACTATTTTCAGTGCTTCTAAATGGTGCTGTATTACAGTCAATCAGGGGCCTAGCTAACATTACACTAATAATATCAATATTTTTTTTTTTTGCTTTTGAATCATACTATCAATTTTCCTATCCTGTTAATTTAAATTTCAGCTCTAATGTAATCTAATCTAAAATACACATTTTTAATTCAAATATAAAATAATTTTCACATGCATTTGTCCCTATAAAATGCCTCTTGTGCAGAATTTGTTAAAATGCAGTGGATGTAGTTGTGTGTTTCATTTGAAATGCCAGAAGTGCACAGATTGAATGGGAAGGAGTGACCCATTCAGCCGCAATCACTCACCCAGAGGAAGTTCAGATTAAGTTGTCAGTAATGGCAGATACTGGAAACCCAAAGCCCCTTATCTTATGCCAAGCTCCCTTTTGTGGCTTGTGAATATGTTCCTTTTTTTCTTCTCTTCACTTTTATATATAACAGCATACTAATTCTAAATGAACAGGATGGGAAACTGATTTGCAGTCTTTTTTTCTATCTCATAGTTTTTTGATATCATTCATTTAAATAGTCACTCATGCCATCCAAAATAAAAATTCTTTGCCATGTGGGACAAACAGAAATTTGAATCATCAGTATCCTTTTAAGATTTTACTGGATATTGTGGGTTTTCATTTTCATGTACTAGATTATACTATATTAGACTATACATTAAGGATATGAATGTTTTTTTAAGACAAAACATATAGAAATATTATTTTTTATGTTGTGAATGGAGGCTGTATAGAGTATGTATTTGTTTGTATTGGGTATAGAGTCCACTGGAGGCTAAAGCATCTGAGTTTGATGCATTGTGCTAGGGATAAACATTAGATAAACTTTTAAGAGAGACACAAGCACACAGAGAGAGAGAGACACACACACACACACACACAGAGAGAGAGAGAGAGAGAGAGAGAGAGAGACCTTCACTTCTTGAGAAAAAAATGGATCCTTTTAAATACACCTTTTAAAATGTGGTCACAAGCCTTTGTTTAAGAATGTGTTACCTTGGGTGTGTAGATTTGTTCTACTTCTGGTGCCGTGTGTGTGTGTGTGTGTGTGTGTGTGTGTGAGTGCGCGCGACGAATACTGGCCATGTTGTCAAGTTTTCACGCATGGTCGAGCATGAGGATAGAGGCAGAGATGTGTGAAGAGGCAGTGGACTGCGATGCCCTTCCTCAAATGGCATTTGTAAAACGATTGGGAGATGGGGGAAAAAAGAAAGGCAGGGCCAACAATGATTGAAGGGGAAAAACAGTTTTTTAAAAAAGGCTGAAAAATGGATTTGAAAGTATTACAGGAGCCTTCCTTTTAACGTCAATTCTCAAAACTGAAAATCAAGTTGTGATGAAATTACTGTTTTAGAGTTTGTCACGTGTGTACACATTTATCACTCTAATCTGCATCTGCCGCACCTGTAACCATATAAAGTGGAACCTCAGTTTTCATCATTAATCTGTTCTAAAGTACCAGATGATAACCAAAATGAACGATAACTGAAGCCATATTTCTCATAAGAAATAATGTAAATCCAATGAATTCATTCCAGACACTCCAAAATATTAACAAAAATACATTTTATATAGAATAACTATAGTTTTATACACAGAAAACAATGAGAAATAAATACCAGAGAAACAAAGCCAGAGAAACAGCAAAAAAACAAAGCCTGAGAAACAACGAGAAACAAAGTCAAAGAAACAAAGTCAAAGAAGCAAAGCCAGAGAAACAAAGCCAGAGAAAGAATGAGAAACAAAACCAGAGAAACAAGGAGAAGCAAAGACAGAGACACAACGAGAAACAAAGTCAGAGAAACAACAAGAAACAAAGTCAGAAAACAATGAGAAACAAAGCCAGAATGGATGAGAAACGCATGGGTGAGTGAAAAAATGTGTGGGTGGATGCTTTGTTTTTTTTTGGCAAAATTTGTGGCGAGTCACGTGGGCACACCGACCAAAACTGGGCAGAGGAATGATAGCTGGGAAAAAAATTCCCTGAAAAAGTCAACAATAACCAAATTGCATGAAAACCAGGGCAAACAATAACCAATGTTCTACTGTACGTAGAGTTACTAAACAACAACAGAATAAAAATTGCATTTCAATATACCAGAAGTCATTGACCTTGCACTCAAACAACTGCTCCTCAGCTTTAAATATACATTCACTAGCCACTTCATTAGCTACACATACCTTGTATCTACACTCACTGTTCATTTTATCTACACTGACCATATAGATGCCCTTTGTAGTTTAATTACAGACTGTAGTCCATCTTTTACTCTGTATACTTTGTTAGCCTCCTTTGTCCCTGATCTTCAGTGATCAGGACCCCTACAGGACCATCACAATGTCATGTCATGTCATACACCGTCATCGCTTTGCGATGGTAGGCTGCACAGGCGAGTCACTTCTCTCCAATGCCATCTGTCTCTGGTTGCTTGTAGCAGGCCACGTCTTGATGTTATCCATCCAGGTTATTTTTGGTCTTCCACGTCTTTGGACTCCTTCCACAAGTCCAGTCATAACACTTCCTTCAATGCTCTCATGTGCTGCCTCATCACATGACCGAAGTAAC
>BRDA01011070.1:23718-35094 GCA_036984385.1 Crenuchus spilurus | reverse complement strand
AAAACCGCGTCGTGCATGTGAAGAGAAATACCGAAACAGCGCCTCCTAAGGTCACACGTGTCGACGGTCACAGATTTCGGTGTAACACTTGTTAAATGAAAAGACAAACAAAATCGAAAATGAGCGCTCGTAATTTGTTTTTCCATTTTTCGTTTTCTGCACAAAATGGGAAATTGGAAATCGGTTCGTTATCCGATTTTTCGTTTTGGTTCAAAAAACGAAAAACAAAAAAAGAGTGGTTTTCTCGTTTTTTCATTTTTTGTTTCAAACGGAAAAACGAACTGCCTGAATGTACACGGACCACGGACCCCGGACCCACTCAGTACCCAGTTAACCTCCCATCTGTTTTTGGACTGTCATACTATTCTGATACTGTATGACTGCGTATGTTATACAGAAGGGGGCGCCACTCTGAACCCCGGAGGGATGGACCGGCAGCTTTCTATCCTAGTTGAAGCAAAGCACAAGCTGCAAAAAAAACAAAAAACAAAAACAAAACAGCATTGCAACTCCTCATAATCTTGCTGATTTAGTTCGTCGATGCTCCAGATAAACCTGTAGTGCGTTATTTTATTTCTGTTGTTTGGATTGTTTTCTCCCCCCCTCAGTGTCGCGCGAGCGCCCACATCCGCAGCAGAGGCGTTAATGGTGATGTACGCGCGGAAACAACCGAGACTCGCTGATGGGTAAAAAAAAAACGTTTTCTTCCCTCAGTTTTCATTTTAAGACAGATGTCATTTATGTCACATTCACAGAATTAAAACACCGATGCTTTGGTATCAAATGCAGGCACTGCAGCAGGTCTTGACACTTTCGTCTGAGAGCTAACGTTAGCATTAGCTTAGCATTAGCACAAATAAAAGTTAATAAGCAAACTGGCCAGCCGCGTTTTTCAGCAACTTTTTCTCTTTTTCTGACAGGTGCAGTGACCGAAGGGAATATCAGTCTTACCAGGTAAGGATAATGCAACTCGGGAATAGAGGAAAACCTGTTAATACCCGGTGATTAGCAGGCTAAGTTAGCTAGGCCTGTGCGAATAACCAGGCTGTGTAGATTAACTGATTTGTAGCGATAGGCAGTTTAAATATGATCTGCAGGCAGCGACTCGTATGCTTAATGCTTTCTGTTTCGACTATAAGACTCTTATTGGCTAGTTTCCCCCACACACAAAATCTAGGCTTGTACGTATTTGTATCCAGCCACTGCGGGCCTGGATCATTTGCAGATTAATCCTACTTTTTTATTTGCACAGAACAATATTTGATACCAATTACAACGACACATACACTATGTCAAATGTTTGCAGACATGTCTTCTAATGAATGCATTCAACTCCCTCACACATATAAATGCACACACAACTGCTCCATATATATATATATATATATATATATATATATATATATATATATATATATATATATATATATATATATATGAGAGAGAGAGAGAGAGAGAGAAGTATTTTGACCAGAATAGGGGACGCTGATCCTATTGGCATCATGCCTAATGCCAATCAAGAAGGGTATGAAGCTCCCCAGTACTGATTTGTGGAACACTGGAACTGTGATCTCTGGAATGATGATGGTCCATCCAGGTTTTAAGATAAGGTGGGTAGGGGAGTATCCAACATCCTGATCTCACTACAGCTCTTGTTGCTTAATGCAATAAACAGTGCTCCCAAGATCTAGTAGAAATCCTGGGAGAGTAGAGACTAGCAAACAGCACAAATTGCACATAAACTTACAAACATTTGGAAAAAATGTGGTGCTTTGGATAATCGTTATAGTTACAGTTATAATATTGCATGAGAGATACTGAATTTTATTTATATATATATATATATATATATATATATATATATATATATATATAACTTTGTATAATAACAATATAAATTTGTTATATATACTATATATCATTTTTACGTGAGCGCATCAGTTGGTCTTCCATTAAGTAGTGTGGTAGTTACATTGACATTCAATATCACTAGTATTTGCTTAGTAGGCTTATGTTTACAGCATCTACCAGGCATGCTTATTCATAGCAACTTTTACGAAATGTAGAGCTAGTAGACTTGCTCCTTAAAAGTCTAGGATTTGTTGGTGTACTTGCCCAGGTTTGGAATTGAATCCTAGCCTGCTAAATAGCAGAGTGTATTTACACACTGCATACCAACCACTAAGATTGTCAAGGGAGAGGGTGAAGGCAGTCTCCTACCAGAAATGATAGCATCAAGATTTTCACATTTGGGAAGCACAATCGGAACTGCAATGGCAGAACCTCACCTTGCATGAACCACCTTGTTGATCATCGTATCACCTGTGCCCAGTCTTGTGTGTATAATGGAAGTGTCTTAGTAGTAACAAATTGCAAAATATTGTACAATATATCAGCAGAAGTACACAGTAGTCTATATATAATGTGATTCATCACAGTTCAGAAAACAGGTAGGTCAGTACTGTCTCTGAACTAAGGAGACTTGCTGTACTATATTGCATTTAGGTTTGCATCTTTAACTACAGTGCTGATGGGTAAATACTTTAGATTTATTACATCTTTAATGAGGGACTGCCAAATATGTGGTCACTGTAAATCAACTAGCTGGTAGTAAATTAACACATTAGCTGACCAGATTACCTTAACTAATTACAAGATTACCTAGTAAGTACAGCTGTCACTGTCATAAAATTCTAATTTCCATGTAAATCTTTATTTATTAATTTAATTGTCTTATTTTGTTCAGTGTGTTCCACTTTTGAAGTACAAGCATAAATTAACTGATTAACTGGCCTGCTTCCTCTCAGTAAAATGCTCAGTAGCTCTAAACTTACCACAGACCCAGTCTGAGCTCAGATAAATAAGGAGCACTGACCACTGCCCTCTAGAAGCATTTGTCTACTTGTTACTTCTCCAAAGCATCCTGTACATTTCTATATAGAAGTTGACACCTCGTGCCCACGCATTGCTTTGCACAAAGACGTAAGCTTTATGCATGTTTCATCTGCTGCATTGCATTAAGTCAGTCATTGAGGAGATTTAAACATGAACGTGCTTTTTCGAAAATCGGATGAGGATAGACTGGGCTTTGTCACAGCTTTCTCTGAAGCCTGAAGGCAAAGAGCAGCTACAATAGCTGTGAATCCATGTCAGTTTTATATAATTTTGAAAACTATTCAAAATCGCATAGCATGTAGGTATAAGCCAAGGTAACTTTCTAGCCTGTGTGGGTGACTGCACATTACGAAAAGCTCTACGTTTTATTTTCATTGTAAACTTTTGGTGAAATGCTAAAGAAAAAAATACAAAAGTAAACAGAGAAGCAGACTTTACAGTGGAACCTGCTTTCTTCATTTATCTGTTCTAAAGTGCCTGATGATACCCAAAATGAACATTAACTGAAGCAATATTTCCCATGAGAAATAATGTAAATCAATTTACATTTGAGGCATTTAGCAGACACTTATCCAAAACACTTACAATTGGGGGATAGGTGCCTTGCTCAAGGGCACTTCAGTTGGGGATTGAACTGGCAACTTTCAGGTCACCAGACCAAATCCTTAACCACTGGGCCGCAACTGCCCATCTCTTCCAGACACTCCAAAGTACTTATAAAAATAAATTTTATATGTAATACAGTCATGGCCGAAAGTGTTGGCACCCCTGAATTTTTTCCAGAAAATTAAGTATTTCTCCCAGAAAGTTATTGCAATTACACATGTTTTTTATACACATGTTTATTTCCTTTGTGTGTATTGGAACAACACAAAAAAACAGAGGGAAAAAAGGCAAATTTGACATAATTTCACACAAAACTCCAAAAATGGGCCAGACAAAATTATTGGCACCTTTTCTAAATTGAGGGTAAATAACTTTGTTTCAAGCATGTGATGCTCATTCAAACTCACCTGTGATAAGTAACAGGTGTGGGCAATTTAAAAATCACACCTGAAACCAGATAAAAAGGAGAGACGTTGACTCAATCTTTGCATTGTGTGTCTGTGTGTGCCACACTAAGCATGGAGAACAGAAAGAGGAGAAGAGAACTGTCTGAGGACTTGAAAACCAAAATTGTGGAAAAATATCAACAATCTCAAGGTTACAAGTCCATCTCTAGAGATCTTGATGTTCCTTTGTCCACGGTGCGCAACATAATCAAGAAGTTTACAACCAATGGCACTGTAGCTAATCGCCCTGGACGTGGACGGAGGAGAAAAATTGATAAAAGGTTGCAACGCAGGATAGTCCGGTAGGTGGATAAGCAGCCCCAATCAAGTTGCAAAGAAATTCAAGCTGTCCTGCAGGCACAGGGTGCATCAGTGTCAGCTCGAACTATCCGTCGACATTTGAATGAAATGAAACGCTATGGCATTAGACTCAGGAGGACCCCACTGCTGACACAGAGACATAAAAAAGCTAGACTGCAGTTTGCCAAAATGTTTGTAAGTAAGCCAAAATCCTTCTGGGAAAACATCTTGTGGACAGATGAGACCAAGATGGAGCATTTTGGTAAAGCACATCATTCTACTGTTTACTGAAAATGGAATGAGGCCTACAAAGAAAAGAACACAGTACCTACAGTCAAATATGGTGGAGGTTCAAAGATGTTTTGGGGTTGTTTTGCTGCCTCTGGAACTGGGTGCCTTGACTGTGTGCAAGGCATCATGAAATCTGAAGATTACCAAAGAATTTTGTGTCGCAATGTAGGGCCCAGTGTCAGAAAGCTGGGTTTGCGTCCTAGGTCATGGGTCTTCCAGCAGGACAATGACCCCAATCATACTTCATAAAGCACCCAGAAATGGATGGAAACAAAGCGCTGGAGAATTCTAAAGTGGCCAGCAATGAGTCCACATCTAAATCCCATTGAACACCTGTGGAGAGATCTTAAAATTGCTGTTGGGAGACGACACCCTTCAAATATGAGAGACTTGGAGCAGTTTGCAAAAGGAGAATGGTCCAAAATTTCAGTTGAGAGGTGTAAGAAGCTTGTTGATGGTTATAGGAAGTGATTGATTTCAGTTATTTTTCCCAAAGGGTGTGTAACCAAATATTAAGTTGAGGGTGCCAGTAATTTTGTCCGGCCCATTTTTGGAGTTTTGTGTGAAATTGTCACACTTGCCTTTTTTTCCTCTGCTTTTTGTGTTGTTCCAATACACACAAAGGAAATAAACATGTGTAATAATTTTCTGGGAGAAATTCAGGGGTGCCAACACTTTTGTCCATGACTGTACCTATAGATTTACATGCAGAAAACAATGAGAAATAAATACAAAAGACTAATAAATAAATACATTGATAAATGAACAACACTCTTCACTTTTACCTTTACTTAAGACTCTTTTTGGAGTATGGAAATGTCTCCAGAGAGGTCTGTTCTGGCGTACTCAAACACGCACAAAAACAATGGAAATGTTTGGGATCAACATGCAGGCTGATGCTCACTCAACAAGAAACGCGAGTCTAATTGAATGGCACATGGGCATACTGATGAAAAATGGGCGGATGAACAACTGGGACCAAATTTAGCTGAAAATAAAAAGTCAACAATAACTGATTTGTATGATATCCAGGGCAAACGATAATCGAAGTTGCACTGTACCTCCTTAGGTATGATCAATGAACTGCCTTTATCACAAATGCCCATTGCATCATCCAGAGAGCCAGCACTTCAGCATGCTGCAAAAAAAGATACTATAAACTTTAACTCCAGGAATTGGAACATTTTTCATTCAGTTAATTCTGTCTTTTTTGTTTTACGTTTATTGACTGCAAGATAGTAGAAACTCATATGCTGCAGAAAATACACTGTGTGAACACAAACTATTTAAAATTGTGATTATCAAAATTTTTGTTATCAGGCAATTGTCATAATTGTTACAGCCCTAGTAATAAAACTGCTTTAAATGTTGTGTATATATGACATTACATGGAAATATCAGCAATATTGTTATTGTAAAAATATAAGGGAATAAAGGCACCCTAAGCAGAGAATGAAGTCACACACCATCTGTGTGTAGTGTTCTCTGTACTTTTTTCCAGAAACCTTCATATATGGAGCAGTAAGGACATTTGTGAACTTTTGTGTATTTTCTATTTAACACATTACACAGGATTTGCCGTTTTCTGTGTATAACATTTAGATGAAATTAGGTACTGATTGGTTTATTTTGGGCTTTACAAGTAGTAAGACTTGTCATTTCCTTTTCAGACATTCAAATACCAGTCCAAGAGTCACTCAATGAATGACCACCATCATGAAAAGGTGCATAATTTGTCAGACCAAACTCCGCCAACAAAAATGCTGCGCCGATCAGATAGCCCTGACAGGAAGCAAAGTGATTGCTCTGGACACAGCCACACAAAAGCACTCCACATGCATCGACCTAAAGAGAGCAGTAAGTTTGAATAACACATGGGATATGTCTGAATATTTAGCCATTTCTTTGGCCTTGCTTTTAGTTTGCACTGTTGCATTTTTCTGAGCAACCAATATAACCTTCATATTGTACAGCAGCTTATTCACAAGTTAGTAGTACACTGTTTACTAAAAGTAGAGATGCACTTAGAGCTGGGCGATACGGCCAAAAATGTTATCACGATAAATTTTTCTATATTGATCAATCTCGATAATTATCATTATATTAAATTTTCTAACACTGTCAAAGTTTTAAACGTCTTTCTAAAAACATCAAACTAAGTTCATGAAATGTTACTGTTTATGTTAAAATGTTGACTGCCAGAACATAATATTGTAGCGTCTGGCTTGACGCGTTGAAAGGATGGATGAGAAAGACGTTTACAGTCGTCGCTTTACAGTTGAAACTTACAATGATTGCTGTCGGCTGCAGCCACTCCAAAATAACAGGCTAGAGAACCAAGCTAATATGCTAATGCTAGGTAGCATTCCTGCTGACACACACACACAGCGAGCCCCTCTTCTTCTCACACAGACGAGCACACAGCGACCTCGCGCTCTCTCTCTCGCCCGGCCAATCACACGCTTGTCTAAACACAACAGTGCATTTTGGCGGCGCTGGTGAGGAGGAGCTATCAAGCAAAAGTATTACACATCAGAACTCGCTGTCAAGCTGCTTAGGAAATGGAAATGGAAACGAACATTAATGCTTATCGAATTCTATTGTCCCGGCTTATCATCGTCATCAAGGGAGAACTTATCGTGAAAAAAATCGATATTGTTTTATCGCCCAGCACTAGATGCGCTGATTATATGACTGATATGCATGTGAATATGTGGCTGTTCGCCTTTTTCATTTGCTAACTAGCTCTGTTTTCAGAAAATGTATTGATGTTGTGGAGAATATAATTATTTGGATTTGTTTTTGATGTGTATAATTTGGTTTGACCTCTTAACAGTTCACAGTATTTTCTCTTGATTTTCCATCTGAATCTGCATGACCATATCTTGGGGCTTTTATGTCATGTCATGTAACACACCGTCTTCGCTTTGCGATGGTAGGCTGCACAGATGAGTCACTTTTCTCGAATGCCCTCTGTCTCTCGTTGCTCATAGCAGGCTAGCATCTGATAATCCAGAAGTCCCAATATATGGTCTGAATTTGCATGGCCATATCTTGGGGCTTTTCTACAGGAAAAATATTAAGATTTGCCAATGTGATTTTTCACACAATGGAATTTGACCTCCGCATTTAACCCATTCGTGCAGTGAAACACACACAACTGGTGAACACACTAGGCTGTGAGAATTTGTGCTCGAAGCGGTGGGCAGCCCTTATCCACCGGTGCCCAGGGAGCAGTTAGGGGGTTAGGTGCCTTGCTCAAGGGCTCTTCAGTCATGTTCTGTCTGGGGATCTAACTGGCGACCTTCCGATCACAAGACCGGATCTTTACCACTAGGCCATGGCTGCCTCAATTACATTCAACACATATTACATTTATACCATATGTTGATAGTGTAAAAAAGCCATTCAAATTAGCAACAAATGTGTGATTTGCAATACAATAGCACATGCTTACAGTTTACTACTTAAATAAAAAATGTAAGAGCTTTTTTGCTCTTTGCAAAAGAAGTTTTTTCAAATCGCAGCTGAAAATGGGCAAAAATAAAAAATCTTTAGCAGAAAGATGAGATTCTATGTAGAACTCATCTTTTCTGTGCATCCTAGAAAATAAATGAATGAATAAAGACATTCTGAGTGTAAGGAACAGATGTCAGACCTGTTAGTGGGTCCAAACTAGAGCTGGGCGATATGGCCAATAATTTTATCACAATATAATTTTCTATATTGATAAATCTCGATAATTATCACTATTACATTTTCTAACACTGTCAGTTTTAAACATCTTTCTAAAAACATAACTAAATAAATGAAATGTTACTATTTAAAATACTAAAATGTATGTAGGAGCCAAATGCCTCTTTGCTGCTTTAAACATCGCCAGTGATCTTATTTTAGTTAAATCTTTAATTTTTTTGTATATTATTTTATGTTTACACAGTATGCCATGTAAATGGGACACTGTTACTTTAAGCTATGTGTGTATGTGTCCAGATAATACTGCTTAACTTTAGTGTTTACGTACCTTTTTTGTTTTATTATGAAAAGAGGGAGGAGCTGCAGGGTTTTCTGACCATATTGTGGAAAAAACATTCATACGAAAAAACTTAGATATAACATTTATGTCTGTTATTTTGTTGTTCCTTGTTTTCTGAGAGAATAAAAGGTTAAAAACTAGTCATCAAGTCAAGACAACTTTATTAATCTCATAAAAGCAATTCGATGGCAGCATGGCATTAAAAAAGAAAAAACCAAAATGACATTTCTACGAATCAAGAAAAAATTCCAATACATAATATAATAGTAAATAAATAAATAAATAAAAATATTTTTTTAAAATCACAACGTATATGAGCCGACAGCTATTATAAGGGGACAATTTTTAAAGGAAATAAACATTGCAACACCCACAAAAAAACCCCATACAAACACTCACACTTAAGGAAGGTTATTTGTGGTATTTGTTAGCAGTCGTACAGCCGAAGGAATAAAGGATTTAGAGTGGCGGTTTGTTTTACAAGCCGGTTGCGTGTAACGGCGTCCTGAAGGCAGAAGTAAAAATTCCTTAGCTAGAACATGATCTGAGATACTCAGTATGCTCACCGCATTCCTGACAGTCTGCTGATCACAGAAGGAACTCAGGTCCCTCTGACCCTCACCAATGATTTTAGAGCAGACATTAACAATGCTGACCAGACTGTTCTTGTCCTTGACAGTTAAATTGTTAAACCAGCAAACAAAGGAGAACGTTAAAAGACTTTCAATAAAAGACTGATAAAACCTAGTCAAAATCATGCTGCTGACAGAAACAGAATTTAACTTTCTAGGCAGGTACAACCTCTGCTGACCTCGTTTTATTACCGATTGTGTATTTGCATCCCACTTCAGCTGATGGTCAAAGACAGTGCCAAAATACTTATACGTTTGGACTACTTCTACTTTCTCATCATGTACAATGCTCTCAACAACATAATTTTTTCCTCTTCTAAAATCAAAAAGCATTTCCTTGGTTTTCTTTACATTCATCTCTAATAAATTATCATCACACCAAGAGACAAACTCAGCAAGGGCAGGACCATGATCATTATTTCCTCCAACAAGAAGTGACAAAAGTACAGTGTCGTCAGAAATTTTAACCAAAAATCTATTCTCATGATGTCTCTGCCTCTGTGTGTCAAAAAGTTCATTATCCTTTTAATCAGCATGTGAGGCAAGTCAAAATCACTAATCAGTCTTTTCACTAAAATGTGCGGTTGCATGGTGTTAAATGCAGATGAAAAATCAGCAAAGAGGAGTCTGGTGTGCGCTTTGGGTTTTTAAAGATGTACATAATACAAAGTGTTCAGGATAAAAAGCTTGGCGTCTTCAACCCCCCTCCCAGCCCTATAAGCAAATTGAAGTGAGTCAAGTTTAAATTCTGTAAAATCTAAAACTAAAAGGTGGATACGTGGGTTCTCATCTAGAACACGTATCGGTTACACGGTTCATTTTCTTTATTAAGAAAATCTCCCCTTACAATGTATATTGCCAGAACATAATATTGTAACGTCCGGCTGAATGCGTTGAAAGGATGCAGGAGAAAGACGTTCACAGTTGTCGCTTTATTGTTTAAACTTACAGTGATTGCTTTCGGCCGCAGCCACTCCAAAATAACAACAGGCTAGAGAGCCAAGCGAACATGCTAATGTTAGCACTCGAGCTGACACACACACATCGAGCACTCCTCCTTCTCCTTCTCACACAAACAGACGAGCACATGGTGACCTCGTGCATTTTGGAGGTGCTGGTGAGGAGCAGCTAACAAGCAGTGGTATTAGACTTCAGAACTCACTGTCAAGCTGCTTAGACGTGAAATGGAAATGAACGTTAATGCTTATCAAATTCTATTGCGCCGGCTTATCATCATTGAAGGGAACCTTATCTGGGAAAAAAATATTGTTTTATCACCCAGCACTAGTCCAAACACAGCTCACAATCTACTGAAACTGAATCAGGTCTACTATAAAGAAGCATCTTGTTCTAACCATCACATTGCTGGGCTCCCTAAGTGTATTTGTAGTTTCTGTGAGTGACTCCAGCCAGGTTATAGTGGTGTTTGAGCCAGTATAGTGGTGTCTGAGCCAGTCACATTTATGATAATTAGGTAGAACAAACTAAAGCAAGATAACTTGTGCTGAAGCTTGAGAATCTTTAGTCAGTGGAAATAACTGGTAAAACACTGAAAAAGTTAGGAGTTGGTTCTCTCTTTGGTTCACATCAGTAGGTTGGTGAAAAAAGAGGCTCACCCCATTATCTGACCATATTTCCCCTGTGGCACACGTCATGCAGACCTTTTAAACAATGAAACAGCATGTAAAATCTGACTTATTCAGTATGACTAATCAGTTGATGCATTGTGTTGTCTTTGTGCCATAGACTTGTCATTGTTGTCAGTGGCTAAGGTTGGATTTATTTGTTTTGCAGGCACCAGCTCATCTCCACAAGAAAACTCTCTCAATCATGCTCATCACAGTGCCAACTCTCACTCCTTTCCAAATAAATGTTCTGAAATGGTAAGCTTGTTTTTATCATCTTTTAGGTTTTGACCTTTTTCAGTTTCTCATATACAGTGAGGAAAATAAGTATTTGAACACCCTGCGAATTTGCAAGTTCTCCCACTTAGAAATCATGGAGGGGTCTGAAATTTTCATCTTAGTGATTATGTGAGAGACATAATCTAAAAGAAAAAATCTGGAATCACAGTGTATTTTTAATAATTTATTTGTGTGTTACTGCTGCAAATAAGTATTTGAACACCTGTGAAAATCAATGTTAATATTTGGTACAGTAGCCTTTACAG
>BRDA01011070.1:9731-23618 GCA_036984385.1 Crenuchus spilurus | reverse complement strand
CATTTTCTAGGCAAATATTGACTTTGCAATTAATTGCTGTTAAGCTGATCACTCTTTATAACATTCTGGAGTATATGCAAATTGCCATTATAAAAGCTGAAGCAGTAGACTTTGTGGACATTGATGTTTGTGTCATTCTCAAAACTTTTGGCCATGACTGTAGAAGTTCTGAGAGATAACGAGGAGCCAGATTATGAATAGATATAAATGTAAGAAGCAGAATTTTAAATTGGATGGGAAGCCAGTGTAGCTGCTCTAGGACTGGGGTGATGTGTTGAATTGAGATGTTTTGGTGATGATACGAGCAGCAGCATTTTGTACAAGCTGAAGTCTACGGATGGTTTTTAAGGGAAAGCCATATAAGAGGGAATTACAATAATCTAGATGTGAAATTACTAGACTATTAACAAGGATAGAGGCTGTGTGAAGGGTGAGCGAGGGACGAAGGCGGTTAATGTTCCTAAGATGAAAGTATGCATATCGTGTGATATTGTCAATGTGTAAATGAAATGACAGAGTGCCATCAAGGACAACACCCAAACTTTTTACCTTTACGGAAGGAAAAATAGGAGAGTTGTCAATGTTAATAGAAAAAACTGTCAGTTTTGTTGAGTGTTGATTTAGTGCCAATTTTTAAGAAATTGGAAGAGAACCAGTATTTTATTTCCTGGATACAATCAGAAAGAGAGGGAGGTGGTAGAGTAGTGGATGGACTAGATGAGATATAAAGTTGGGTGTTGTCAGCATAGCAGTGAAACTGAACATTGTATTTCCTAAAGATATGATCCAGGGGAAGAAGATAAATGGTAAATAAAAGGGGACCTAATACTGATCCTTGAGGGACACCTGAGGAGATAGAGGAGAGTCTGGAAGAATAAGAACCTAGTTGGACATACTGAAGACGGTTAGAAAGGTAAGAGTTAAACCAGTGAAGGGGTGTGCGAGAAATACCAATTGAAGTTAATCTGTTGATGAGGGTCGTGTGAGAAATGGTATCAAAAGCTGCGCTTAGGTCCAAAAGAATGAGTATGGATAAAAGACCGCTGTCTGCTGCAAGTAAAAGATTGTTTGTGACTTTTACTAATGCTGTCTCTGTGCTGTGATGGGGTCTGAATCCAGATTGAAATTGTTCATACAGTTTATTGTCAGAGAAATGGGAGTGCAAGTGTGAAGCAACAGTTTTCTAAGATTTTTGAAATAAAAGGAAGGTTGGATATAGGGCGAAGATTGTTAAAATCAGTTGGATCTAAACCAGTTTTTTTGATAATCTGAGTAATTTCTGCAATTTTCAGAGTAGTGTTCAGAGAAGAATGTATAATAGATGTTATTAAGGGCATGAGAGAAGGAAGTGAGGCTTTAACAAGAGATGTAGGCAGAGGATCTAATCTACAGGTAGATGATTTAGATTTCTGAATCAGAGCAGAGATATCAGCTGAGGGGAGAGTAAACTGTGACAGTGTGGTGAGAGGAGTATTGAGAGCACTGAGAGCTGTTAGAGAATTTGCATTTGAAAGTATTTGGTCATGAACTTTATGGATTTTATCATTGAAAAAGGACATTATGGAATTGCAAAAATCATTTGAGAAAAGATGAGAAAAGTAAGAATTGGAGGGTTGAGAGGTGTTGTTGACAATGGAAAAAAGAGTTTTTATATTACCTTTGCTATTTGAAATGAGATTGGAAAAATAAGCAGCTTTAGTAACATTGATGAAGTTTTTATAATGAAGTAGATGATTATTATACATGTCCTTGTGAACAGTGAGACCAGTTTTTCTGTAAAGGCGCTCAAACTGCCGGCCCCTGGACTTAAGTTCCCGGAGTTCTGAGGTGAACCAGGGAGCTGAGTGTGTGAAGGTGACTGTTCTGGATTTAATAGGGGCAAGAGGGTTCAGGGTGTTTGCAAATTATTATTGTAATGATGGACAAGATCATCTGCTGTAGAATAAGTGACTGAGTTGGGTAAAGTGGAAATAGCAGCTGAAAGTAACATTAAATCAATGTTCTTAATGTTACAAAAGTATATAGTACGAGGAATGTTTGTTTTGGAAAGTGTGAGCTGTATATTAAAAGAAACTAACATGTGGTCTGTAAAAGAAAAATCAGTGGCTTTACAATTAAATGGTGTAAGGCCAGAGGAGCAGACCAGGTCCAGGGTGTGTCCTTTACAATAAATTGGAAAGTCAATGTATTGAAGTATTCCAAAACTGTCCAAGCAGGATAAAAAGTCTTTAGCAGGAGTACTGTGGAGATTGTCCAGGTGAATATTAAAATCACCCAGTAATAAAATATTTGGGGAAAGAGACATGAGATGAGTAATAAAAGCAGCAAAGTCATTTAAAAAGTCAGGATTTGGCTTAGGTGGTCAGTACACAATCACAATAAGCAGGGTTCGCGCTGGCCGCTCGCCACGTCGCCAATGGCGAACTCGGACAGCTTGTGGCGAGGAAAACATATCAGTATGCCACCCTGGCTAAAAGCAATTTTATAACGCATGGCGAATTCAAATCGCCACGAAAATAACAAAATCCGGCAATACTCTGCGAGCTGTCCACCATCTTGAGTTTATCTGCTGCTCCGTAAACACCCGAAAAAGCCTGAAGCAACATCGTCAGGAAAATAACCGCAAAATAATTAATGAGATAGGTGGGTCTCTAAATGCTGATTGGTTGAGAAGGTTTGCGCGTAGAAAATTATAGTGTCCCATAATTCTGTGCGTTCATTGATAGTATTTTTACAGTTATTCCCAGGCTTGTTAGAGACTGTCTCTGGAATAAATAAACAAGTCGACAAAGAGCTGTACACATTGGAAATTCTTTATTTTGAATTCAATTGTTGCTCTATATTTTCCATTTTTATCACTCTTATTTGCCCTACAAAGAGTAAATATCTATAAATATGATCAGAAATCCATTACACCAATGGATTTCTGATATGATGTACATGTACATGTAAGTACCTGTGGCTAAGATTGGCTAACGGTGGCTAAAGCGTGGCTACTGTGGCTATTTTTGCCACAGGTAGCTGTTAAATATGTGGCTAGTCAAATCCTTATGTGGCTAAGAAAGTTTTAAGCCCCTTAGCCACAATGGCTAACAGGTTTCATGAGCCAGTGCCAACCCTGCAATAAGAGTTGGTATAGGGCCTGATATTTGTGCCACAGTTAATTCAAAAGAATTGACAGCAAGTGGCACACTTACTGCCGAGACTTTCCAGTTTTCCCGGAAAAAGTATCGCAAGACCACCGGCAAAACTCTCGGCTGACAAATGTAAACAAAGCTGTATGGACAGCTGTCATTCAGCTGAGAGAAGTCGTTGGACTGTTGCCATGTTTCTGATAAACAAAGGAAGTCCAGATCACAGTCATGGATCAGATCTTGGACGAGCTGCCCCTTTCCTGTAAGCGGGCGTATGTTCAGCAGTCCAAAGTTAACAACAGAAGTGTCCGGTTTATCCGAGTTAGCATTAGCCAACCTAGCCGGGTGGGCTAGCGCG
Organism: Crenuchus spilurus; assembly: GCA_036984385.1. Lineage (NCBI taxonomy): Eukaryota > Metazoa > Chordata > Actinopteri > Characiformes > Crenuchidae > Crenuchus > Crenuchus spilurus. The sequence goes on along the minus strand of BRDA01011070.1, from coordinate 20,126 downwards.
CTGTAGTTCACATCACGGGCAAGTCTGCTTGATGGACGCCTAACCCCAGACCAGATAGATGAGATCTGAGAGGATGTTCCGGTAGATAGTCCAGTGTGTATGTTTCGACGGGAACCTTGGTGCATATACCTCCTGCGGGGCTGGTAGCAGATCTCTGAATCCATGCGATATGCTAATAGCCATGGCTCAGCCGAGCGAATACGAAGCCGCCAAAGTTCCTCTGCATTATATTGCCAACGACCCATCACAGGCCGATCGATCACTGTCAGAACCATCCAAGTAAGGCAGTATAAAAAATATAACATAATGAAATCAGTAAATAAAATAAAACTTTTAGCAAACTAAAACTCACAAAAGTAAAAAAGTTTTTAAAAAGTTGGTGGGAAGCGGCTACAGGGCGCGCCAGCGTTCACCCAACCTAGTACAACCTAGTACATGGTAGTACAGATGGAATAGAATATACTATAGATGTTATGTAGAGATAGAATAGAATATACCTTAAACATGATATACAGATGGAGTAATTGCTGGCAAATGCACAAACAGACTGTGAGCAGGGTGGGAGGAGTCTTGAAGAATGCTGCAAGGTTGGTGCAGTTTCTTCTTGATGTCCTCAGTTGATGGAATTGGAGTCCCTGTGGTCTTCTGAGGCATTTTCACCACTCGCTGTAGTGACTTGTGCTCTAGGATGGTGCAGTTCCCATAGCAGACTGTGGTACAGCTGTCTAGGATACATTCTATCTCACAGCTGTAAAAGTTTACTAGGATGGCTGAAGACAGGTGTTGTGTTCTCAGTGTCTTAGTTTTTAGAGAAAAAATGGCGATTGTGAGCCTTCTTGACCAAGCTGTGTTGGTGGTCCAGGACAGATCCTCAGAGATGTGTATTCCCAGGTACTTGAAGATGGTAACATGTTCAACAGCCATCCCACTGATGTAGATGGGGTCATGCATGTTGCCTTTCTCCTTTCTGAAGTCTATGATGAGTTCTTTTGTTTTGTTGGTGTTAAGGTGCAGGGTATTGTCAGCACACCACATGGCCAGTACTATTTCCTGTCTGTAAGGCTGTCTCATCATTGTTGCTGATGAGGCCAATCACTGTGGTGTTGTTGACAAACTTGATCATGCAATTTGAATCATGAACAGTTCTGCAGTCGTGAGTGAAGAGGGAGTAAAGAAATGAAGCCCTGTGGTACACCTGTGTTGAGTGAAATGGCGGTGGAGTGAGTATGGCCTGACCTAACATGCTTAGTTCTGTTGGTCAGAAAGTCTTTAATCCATTGACAGAGGTAGGAGTTGATGCACGGTTCACCAAATTTGGTGAGTAACTTGGCAGGTATTCCGGTGTTAAACGCTGAGCTAAAATCAGGGGTGCATCAGTGTCCGCACGAACTATCCGTCGACATTTGAATGAAATGCTATGGCAGGAGACACTGACACAGAGACATAAAAAAGCTAGACTGCAGTTTGCCAAAATGTATGTAAGTAAGCCAAAATCCTTCTGGGAAAACATCTTGTGGACAGATGAGTCCAAGATGGAGCTTTTTGGTAAAGCACATCATTCTACGGTTTACCGAAAACGGAATGAGGCCTACAAAGAAAAGAACACAGTCAAATATGGTGGAGGTTCAAAGATGTTTTGGGGTTGTTTTGCTGCCTCTGGAACTGGGTGCCTTGACTGTGTGCAAGGCATCATGAAATCTGAAGATTACCAAAGGTAATTTCTTACCCAGTGTCAGAAAGCTGGGTTTGTGTCCTAGGTCATGGGTCTTCCAGCAGGACAATGACCCCAAACATACTCCAAAAAGCACCCAGAAATACACACAAAGGAAATAAACGTGTATAACAAAACATGTGTAATTGCAATAATTTTCCGGGGAGAAATACTTCATTTTCTGAATAAATTCAGGGGTGCCAACACTTTCGGCCATGACTGTATCTAGCTGTTTTGTTATCTCTGTCCGCACAACGTATGACAGAAAATCTCTGGCTGCACAGCACCTGCATGTTACCATAGATACACGCACAGGCACAATACACATGAGGAGCTGAATATACTAGAATCTTTTATGAAGTTGATAAGAGTGCTTTACCCTGGATTTAGGCGCAAGAGCCCGAAGTCTGACTGTGCGCTGAGTGGGGGGCTTGCTCCGGCTTCTGTGAGCATAGATGGGGACTATAACTGACTGCCACTAGTGCTGCACTAACTACTGGCTTGTGGCTCGCAGCTCTCCACGTTCTGATCAGAAATCAACTGATGCAAGCTGGTCAAGAGACTCTACGCTGGTACCAGCGGAGAGTCTGCTAAGCGCTTCCCCATGTCTCTTTGCCTTATATTGGAAAATAGAGCTAAAATACGCTTTGAGGCGCAGTACTGTGATTACATGAAGCCAAACTATTTGACTGTACCTGGTCCCACCCAAGGGTTACCAATGCACTGGTTGTTTTTTCATTTCATGTTTCACTCCACTATATGTTGTAAATTAAACTAGAAATGTGTTTTAATATTGAGCTGCAGTAGCAGTGTGTTCTCAGTCATGTTCAATCAGATTAGTTTACTTCAGACAAACGATGCATTTAATTTACGGAAAAGATAATGTTATTACTTAGAACTGATATATTTCATTGTGTGTTACTTACATTGTTCTGGTTAAGGTTTTATTTTAGCAAGGTTATATGCCAAATTATCTCTCATAAATTGTATCTTGCTAGTTTAGCAGGTAGCTAAAGCTGTTAGCTGTTAGCTTGAGTGGCTGTCAACCAACCCAAGCGGGTTGGAGAGTTGAGTGGAAATCTTTTGCTGATGTTTATTTCACAAGCTACTTATAAACTTACCATTGATAAATATACAATGCCCAGGTCAGCAGTGTGATGCACAGTTCTCAGTCGCTCTCAGAATTGTCTCTCCCCTCTGGGCTGCTGCTCCGTCAACAGGCTGCATGGACGTGACCTGAACATGACTTGGCCTGCGGGTGCCCTCTGCTGGATTAGCGGCGCAATTACATAATGTTTCCAGCCCTCCAGGCAAGGAAAATCAAGTGTTTTGCTCTGCGCCTATCGGCCAAATCTTGGCCAAATGCCAATAGACTTTTAAACACTATATAGGTTGAGCTCTAATAATAATAATAATACAATATATATAAAACACTGGTGTGTGTGTGTGTATATGTATGTGTGTATATATATATATATATAGTGATAACGGCAACAGAATAGATAAAGTGAATAGTACTGTTGTAATGGTAGTAATATAGTATAGCATATAGTGTATCAATATCACACACAGTAACAGCAAATTATTGTTGATAAGATTAAATAAAGTAATAATAATAGCAGCAAGATTGGTGGTGCAAAGTTGCAAGAGAGAAATAGTGAAAGATATAAATGAAAAGCACTAAGGGTTTGGATGTGCAGAGGGAGTGATGGATGTAACAGCTCTGGGAAAGAAACTGTTCCTCAGCCTGCTAGTCCCGAGTTTTTATTGTCCTGTATCTCAGTCTTGAGGGTAGAGGGACAAAAAGATCATGTCCTGGGTGGGTGGGATCTTTCTTCTGAAGGCGGCCAGCATACACAGAGTCCAGATCTGGGAGTGGACTTCCTATGATCCTCTGCGCTGTTCTCACCACTCGGGTTAGATCCTTTCTCTTGTGCTGCACAGCTGGAATACCATACAGTGATGCAAAGACACTTTCAATTGTGCTCTTATAAAAGTTCACAAGTAGTTGTGGGTGGAGTGCAGTCTGCTTGAGTTTCCTCAGAAAGAAAAGTCTTTGATGGGCCTTTTTTATGAGGTGCGAGGTGTTCAGAGTCCAGGTGAGATCAGCTGTGATGTGGAGTCCGAGGTACTTGATGATGTTCACACGCTCCACTTCAACTTCATGCATGAGTAGGGGCAATGCTCAGCTCTTTTACTTGTCCTGTAGTCCACAGTGACCTCTTTGGTTTTGGTGACGTTCAGCACTAGGTTGTTGTCTGAGCACCACTGTTCTAGGTCTCCTCTCTCTTCTCTGTAGTTGGTCTCATCATTATTTGATATGCAGCATATCACTACGGTGTCATCAGCATATTTTACAAAGGTGTTTGAGGCATGGATGGGAGTGCAATCATGTGTGAAGAGGACTGGACTGAGCACACAGCCCTGCGGTGTACCAGTGTTTAAGATAATTGTGGATGATGTGTGGTCCCCTATTCTTACCACTTGTGGTCTGTTGGTAAGAAGTCTCTGATCCATGAGCATAGTGAGGGAGACAGTCCTAGTTTGCAGAGTTTAGCCACCAGTTTATGAGGGATTACTGTGTTAAATGCAGAGCTATAATTGATGAACAGCATCCTGACGTATGTGTCAGGTTGCTCCAGGTGAGACAGGCCTGTGTGGAGTGCAATGGAGACAGCATCCTCTGTGGAACGATTCCTTCTGTAGGCAAACTGGTGTTTGTCTAAGTTGAGTGGAATACTGTCCCAAGTGTGTTTCAGGATAAGTCTCTCAAAACATTTTGTGATGACAGGAGTCAGAGCAACTGGTCGGTAGTCATTAAGGCAGGTTACTGCTTTCTCAGTGTAGATTTTACTTGATGGTGCTGAAGGATAAGACATCCTGTGTGCAGACCAGTATTTAGACATATCTTTGCACAAGCCAATTGATCCCATCTACATGAACATTCCCAGACAGCCATGTGTGCAAATTGCTGTGGTGTTTGCATTTTAATGCTGTGGTATGGTGCATTTTAATGCCAAACAGGAGCCGTGATGACAGAACATGGGTACACTAGTTTGTGTACTTTTATCTAATGCATGCAGTATCATATTTTGTACTATAAAAACAGTATAAAGTTTGTTGCCTGTATTGAAATGGTGCTTCCAGGAGATGTATATTGCCTTTGACACTTCCATCCACAGAAGCATCCTGTTATTTCAATGTGGTACCTTACATTTTATTTGCTTAGGTTGTGAAAGTTGTTTTCATTAGAGTTTAGTTCCTGATATTTTCTGCACTTAACTGATTTTGATATGCATGAAATTGTACTTTTCTGGGTGTACCATAACTGACTAAATGGCTTCAGTTCTAATATTTATGGGATAAAATGAAGTCATCTTTGGTATGTACTACTTTTGTTTACAGCCCCGAGAGCCAGCTGATGATTGGTCTGAACACATCAGCTCTTCTGGGAAGAAATACTACTACAACTGTAGAACAGAGGTGTCACAGTGGGAGAAGCCTAAGGAGTGGCTGGAGAGGTGCATTTTGTGTCAAATGTGCAAAAATTCACAGGGCAAGAAGGCAACAGGTCAACTGACTCTTTCTCTCTATGCAGGGAGCAACGACAGAAAGAAGCTTCCAAGGCTGTAATTGTCAACAGTTTTCCCAAAGACAGGGACTATAGACAAGAGGCAATGCAGGCTGCCACTGTCAGTGCTATCACTAGCATAAGTAAGTACAGGAGAGCAAAATCTCATTTTGGCTTTTGAACAGTGTTATATGTACATTTAAAAATATAAATATAGAATATCAGGACTGCACAGTTCATTGTTAATCATTAATGTGACAATACTAATTTGTCAGGTGGTTTTAATGTCAGTTTTTTTCAGAATAAAGACACGGATATAGTCAGATATGAATCATATTTATTTGTACTTTTCTGTATTGTGACAATATGTAATGAAATATGTAAGTAGCACTTTTTTCTTAAATTACATTTTCTTCTGTAAGCAAATCAAAACAAGTTGTTTCTGTTTTTCTGCTGCACATTTAGAGCCCACTCTAGCTGACAAACCCTCATCGCATTCAGGCTTCTCCCAGGCATCCTCCAGTGCATCTGGAGGCTTGCATGCCCCAGGCACTTCCAGTACCTCTACGTCAGCCACAGTGTCCCCAGCCCTACAATCTCACACCTCCACTCTCCTGCAAGACCCAGCTCTGTTGAGACAGCTGCTCCCAGCATTGCAGGCTACCCTGCAGATTAACAATTCCAACATGGACATGGCCAAGATCAATGAAGGTGAACACAAACAAGTGATTTCACAAAATTCACATTACCTTCTGACCTTTTGCTCTCCCCTAGTGGTTCACCAAAAATCAAGTTGACCAGATTCTGCCCTCTTTTACTGGACATAGATTTATATTATGTTAGCCTTATTGCTTCCATGCTGAAGTAAAGAATGACTCTTCAGCTACTCAGCTTATCTTGACTGACTGTTTGGAGTAAAGCAAGAACAGTTTCTTTAACATTACCATGTTTTTGGTCACTTTCCCACTAGATATCTGTTACTGTGAACAGCACTTTCTTCTTATGGCTCTTCTTTGTAGCATTGCTCATATTGGTTTAGTTTGAACCTTTTACAGCAACACTAGGCAGTCTAACCTATTTTTCACCCACCAAATTCAAATTCATTTAAAAAATGTGCACAAAAATTCTGAAACCACCTACATGTTGCAAAAAATGCACCTGGGGTAGCAGGAAGTGTTAGATGAAATGTAAAAAAGGGTGAAGAAATGTAGTTTTTGAATAAACCATGATGTATCGAGCCATGACTCGGTTCCAACTGATGCAAACCAAAAATCATGGTTTGCTGCATTTGCATTCCCAGATCTAAGGTGGGTGTTTGAGTAGCAGAGATTTTAGCCTTCATGATGTGGGCCATTGTTTTTCCTGCCTGGTATCTCTGAGCTACAGTAACACAACTGTTGCAGATCACCAGTGACTGAGGAGGACTTTGCTCAGAGCAAATAAAGCATAAAATCTCTAAATATTTACTGCTCATTTATTTGCATACCACAGTCAAACTGCAGCCAGTTTTAATAGGCAAGTTTTTGCCAAATGATTGTCATCTTTTTTTTTTTTTGTTTCACAACTGTAGTTGATAAATAATAAATGACAATTTGCATTTTCTGTTTCTGAAAGTTTTAGTGCATGCATCTAACTTTTCCAAAACATTCAAATGGAAACCCAACTTGAGCCAGCCTTTCAAGGAGTGCTTGCTCCAGTTCTGGTTGAGTGCACTTTATTCTTTCTGAAGAGCTTGTCTGTGTTTGCTTTAGGAAGCTTGCCTTTATTTAACATATTGAGCAGTATACCAGTAAGTGGCATCAACTGTTGTAATGTTGAATTTATCTTTCTTGTGAACCTGTTTGATTTTTTTAATTCATGTGCAGCTTTGATCTGACCTTTAAATGTGTTATCATGCTGACTGTCTGAATCCTCTTCATCCCTAATTTTAGTCAGTTCTTCCTTTTTTTGCCTTTTTCTTTACTTTTTTAAGGTTTTCTATTTTTAGCTCTGCTAACACACTGCCTGTATCACTCAAGTGTATTGCCATAGGTTCAGGCTTGTGAAAGTTAGTTAATGAGGGACTACTACTCTCTAGTTGTTAAGATGATGGTCCAAATTATGGGTGGAAGCTAGGGCAAAGACATAATTATTAGGGATGTCCCGATCACGTTTTTTCTGTTCCCGATCCAATCCGAGTCATTAATTTTTTAGTGTCTCCCGATACAGAGTCTCAAACCGATACTTCTTTTTTCTAGATAAGAACTAGATAATACTCTTCACACAGTGCACACATTACATTATAGTTAATAAAATTAATCCAATGTTTATATTTAACAACGGCAGTGCTTTAGGGGAAAAACTGCCAGCTTCCAAACTATTGTTAAGTGTTTCCAAAAGCTCTAAAAGACGCTGAAAACCAGTATTCTCTACCACAGCGATCGGCTGGTCATCCAAAGCAGTGAGTTCAGTGACTCTTTCTGTGATCTTCTTGGCCATAGCGCCGTCTCGAGAGAACTTTTCTTTTAAAACTTTCTGATAGCGTAGATTGCTTAGGTACAGCCTTTAACTGAGCTGTCTGAACAAACTCACTGTATTCTGTTAAATGTTTATTTTTTAGGTGCCATATTAAATTTGTAGTATTAAAATTAATAGGCAGGGCAGTACTCCGCCGCACTGAAGGGGGGCGTACGTGAGCCAGCGGGTGATTGTTGCTGCTGTGCTTTTACAGAGGAGAGTGAGAGTCAAGTGCACGGAGGATGCAGAACAAATGCCGTTTACTCGCTGCTGTAATTGTAACGTTTTTTCTTATCTTTATGTACCTTTAATACGTACCTTACGTGTGTGTGTGTGTGTGTGTGTGTGTGTGTGTGTGTGAGAAGAATGCTGATGAGATACGAAATAACCAGTAGCCAATTGAATAAGCTCCCTTTTGGGTTTATATGTTTGTAAATCCGACTCTAAAGGAGTCTGTGCCTCACCTACCATGAACCTCACCACACGTCACTGTATTAAATGCAGATCTGCTACTACCACCCCGTGAAACACTCATATTGCAGACATTACACCTCGCTGTTGGACTCGTATCGCTTTCTAATTTGAAGTAATTCCACACAGCAGACATTATAATCACGTTCTGATACAAGCTCTGCTCTCGTTTTACGACTCCTTTGTTTACGACAAAGATCGGGCTTATGTTTGTGTTCAGAAAAGCCGATACCAATCAGTTAAAAAATGCCGTGATCGGCCCGATTCCAATCTTTGAGATCGGATCTGGACATCCCTATATCTGAGCCTTCAAGATTAACAGATCATTTGAAGGTGAAAATGTAGGTGAGGTGTGAGTGGGTGCCCTGTTTTATTGAAAGAACAGCAAAGTCTGATCTTCACAACATGTTTGTGAAATCAAGGCATGAATAAAGCAAATTCCTGAGAACCTCAGAAGTAGAAGAGTTGTTGATGCTTATCAGGCTGGAAAACGTTACCAAAACATCTCTAAAGAGTTTGAACTCCACCAATCTTCAATCAGATTGTGTACAAATGTAGGAAATTCAAGGCCATTATCACTTTCCCCAGGAGTGGTTGACCAACAAAAATCAGGACAAGTTCAAGACGTGTAGTACAGTCCGCAAGTTCACAAAGGAACCCAAGGTAATTTCATCAGTCCAGCATCAGGAGAACATTAAATAATGTGTGCATTGCAGGGTTGCAAAGAGAGAGCATCCGCTCTGCAAAAAGAACACTGCTGCCCATCTGCAGTTTGCTAAAGATCACATGGACAAGCCAGAAGACTGTTGGAAGAATGTTTTGTAGACAGAGGTGACACAAAAAGATAATTTTGATTTAAGTGAGAAGTGAGGAAAACACTACATTCTAACATAAAATCCTCATACTACCTGTGAAACATGGTGGTGGTGGTAGTATCATGGCTTGGGCCTGTTTTGCTACATCTGGGCCAGGATGGCTTGCTGTCATTGAAGGAACATTTAATTCTGAATAATGGCAATAATCTCTAAAGAAAAATGTCAGGATATCTGTCCATGAGCTGAGTCTGAAGAGAATGAGCATCTTACAGCGATACAACGACCCTAAGCACACAAGTCATTCTACCAAAGAACGGCTAAAGAAGAATAAAGTTCATGTTTTGGAATGGCCAAGTCAAAGTCCTGACCTTAATCTAACAGAAATGTGGAAGGATCTGAAGCAGTTCATGGATTTCTCCAAGCTGACGTGCTGGACTGATCAGCAATTACTGGAAATGTTTCCTTATTGCTGCACAAGGCGGTCGCACCACATACTTAAAGCAAAGGTTTACATACTTGTGCCACTCAGACTTTTTCCTCAGTAAATAAATGACCAGGTCTCGTATTATTTGTTTGGTTCTTTTTATCTCCTTCTAGGACTTGTGACAATTAATGTCAGTAACTCTCAGTGATACTGATATTTAAACTCAAAATGGTTTGAGTAGCTAATTGGCATCAGTTACTGCAATAACCTTGTAGCTCCAGGGGAAACGAAGCTTGGGGCATCAAACGTTTTGGCTCAGTGACTGTGTTTGAGGTATGAAAAAAAAAGTCAACATTTGACTGAACCTTTGCTTTAAGCTTCTCTGCAGTAAGCTGGTTTCACTGAAGCCATTTCCTGCAGCACTGTGCAAATTCACTCTGCAGCAAAGTTATGTGCTACAGTCTCGTGGGAAAATACGGCCACGTCAGAAAGCCAACAAGCGCCGAATTCTGATACAGTGTAGAGAAAATACAGTCTACAGACATCTGTATATGACATAACACATGAATCTCTCTCTCTCTGTCTGTCTGTCTCTGTCTCTGTCTGTCTCTGTCTGTCTGTCTCTGTCTGTCTGTCTGTCTCTGTCTGTCTGTCTGTCTGTCTCTGTCTCTCTGTCTGTCTGTCTGTCTCTCTGTCTGTCTCTCTGTCTGTCTGTCTGTCTCTCTGTCTGTGTGTCTGTCTGTCTCTGTCTGTCTGTTTCTGTCTGTCTGTCTCTGTCTGTCTCTGTCTGTCTCTGTCTGTCTCTGTCTCTCTGTCTCTCTGTCTGTCTCTGTCTGTCTCTGTCTGTCTGTCTCTGTCTGTCTGTCTCTGTCTGTCTGTCTCTGTCTGTCTCTGTCTCTGTCTGTCT